>CAUYPK010005558.1:0-27265 GCA_963574355.1 Loris lydekkerianus | reverse complement strand
ATAAGTACTAAGAATTTAAAATCAATCTTCAAATATGAGAATGTTGGTGGGAAAATAAAATGACTGCTGAGATGTCACAGCACATGACAAAAACATATTGAAAAAGGAAGAAAAGCAAAGGAAGGAGAGAAACATAAATAATTTATAGGTAAGGCAGCATTTGGGGCATAGCTCAAGGAAATTAAAAGACAGAAGGAAATATAATTCCTTGGATATGGGATTATCTCTTACCAAAGAGAACCCAGTGGGTCCCTTTTAGAGAATACTGGAAAAAAAATTCTCAAAGATAAAATTATCACATCAAGATGAAGATTTATATCTTCAAAATACGTGATATTGTCTTCCCTTGAACATAGTCTCAGTCCTGCCAACATACTTCTAAGTGTATCCTGAATCCATGATTTTTTTTTTAATATTAAGTTAATTAACATTAGTTCTTTAGAGATTACATTAAAATTGTCAAATTATGACTTAAGGTTAGCTATTAGCTTCTGGAAGAATTTATCATCATTCTTAGAAAACAGCAGTAATAATGGACATTAATATTTCCTATATCCATTTGGAACGTGTTTGCAAGAAGTGTTAGTTGATAATTCAAACATGGCCTGGCCTGCTGCCAAACCAATGGCATGTGTTCATTGCTATTTCTAAAATCGTTGGCTTGGGTGTATTTCCAGATAATAAAACATAGCTAATAATCTTATGACTTTCTAGTAATTTTTTCACATTTTATTCTAAACCTTTAGGTTAAATTCTGGCATACATTTTTATTATTTATGGACTAGTAAAGTATCATTAAATGTCTAGCAATGTGATAGAACCACTGTTTAATATCTAGTGGTATACACACATCTATTTGGGCAGTATTCTATATACAGTTAGCCAGCAGATGCTATAGGGCATTTTTTTTTTTTTTTAAAGAGTGATTGGTTAAGAGACTAAACAAAGTTAGTTTACAGATGTTGAATAGTTTAAGTTAATTGCTACCATTTCAATGAAGAGATGTTCGGGGGAGTGAGGGAAGAAGCAAATGTAGTACTAGCTATTAAAAATGATATGTATTATACAATAACAGCTGCTATTTATTTTGTTTTTTGCTTCATGTCAGGTACAATTCATATTATTTTAGGCATAGATCCATAGAATTTTCTCCATGGGTGTTCCCATGAAATACAGTGTTTGCATTTAACTATCCACTGAGATTATTTTAATATATGTCAATATAGAGAATTACAAGAAAATAAAAAACTTAATATGACATGTACTATATTAACAGTAGAGTGACTTCAATAATTAGGCTCTCAAGGAGGCCAGAAGGTATGAGTGCTGCATAACAAGGAGTGTCATGAAGCGTTATGTCTTTCCTTGGGATCTTATTTCTTGAATCCAGTGGTACTCTATACATAAAACTGTCCACTCCGCATGTATTCATTTATCAAACAATGTCTCTAGACTTTGTTTTAGGTTCTGGGGATGCAGTGATGAAAAAGAAAAAAAAAAAATCAATAAGACACTTCCTTTCTAGAGCTGATATTCCTCCAAAGAACAGGCAAGAAAAATAATAAACACACAAACACCTAAATCCTAAATACACCAGGACTTTGAAAAGTATTAAATATTACAGAGAAAATACATGAAGAAGCCAAGAGGGATACAGGGCAGGTAGCTTTATCTGGATGTACATAAAATAACTGAAAAGGTCGAAACTTGGCCAAGACCAGACTGATGACAAAGAGGCAGGTATGTTAAGATCTGTGGGTAAACATTCAGGCAGAAGAAACATGAATTATAAAGGATGTCAGGTAGGAACAACCTTGATACACTCAAGAAACAGAACAAAGTTCAAAGCATTAAATATATCGAATGAAGCAGAAGATGAAGTAGTAACACAGTAATAGGGCAAATTACATAATACCTTAGGCCTTGGTGAGGAGTTTGAGTTTTATTGTAAATATAAAACAAAGCCTCTCTTTGGGACAGACAAATATGCTCTGAATGAAAAATGAATACCTTTGACGTTATGTGTCATACAAATGGAAGGGGAGAAAGTGTAGAAAGAAAGTGAGCTTTCACTGAAAAGCATATTGCAGTAAATTAAAGCTGAACCCAACACAAAGAGGAAGAAATATTTGGAGTGTACGTGTTGGAATAGCATGTGAGCTAATTTGCTCAACTATTAATACAAACTTTATACTATATATATTATAGTTTGCATTAGTAGTTGAGCTGAGCATATATCCCCCAGATTAATACTCTTTAGCTACTCTAAATTTCAACATTGTGAAATATTCTCTTAGTTCTTATAAATATTCCATAACAATTTGCTTTGTTAACAAAAGATCTTGAGAAATAATAATTCCTAACTATTATCTAACTCGAATCCCTTGTGTTGTAATTATTATGCTTATTTCCTCATTTTTTCCCTTCTAATGAAAAGGGGAACAGCTGCTTACCATTATCCATATTCTTTTTATAAACTTCATGTCTATTATTAAGCAGTCCATAAGTCTGTGATGCCTAATTCCCATGTCATCATCCAGATTGACTATTTAAAGTCAAAAGCACTGAACATGATTTAGTCATCTAGATGACCAAAATAACCTGGCAATCGTCCATTATCAAACCACAACAATGAACACGCTATTATGGAAGCAACAGAATCAGTAAAAAAAATACCAGCAAACAATTTGAATGTTTTTAAAAATTTGACCAATAAAGCCATTATGTTGTGCACTAGCTGATGAGAGAGGCCAACTGATGTTTATATGTTTGCTGAAGGAATATTTATAGTAGCCTGCTCTAGAAAATTGGGTGACAACTTTAGAGAATGACTTTGGCCTCAAAGAGATGGCAGGCCAGATGGGTATTCAGAGAAGACAAAACACAGATACAAAAGAGTATGGTGAATATTCCAGGTGGTGGGAAGAACAGGCTTTTATGGAATCCTCTACAGAGAAAGGACATCATTTGTGTGATGGAGGTCTAAGGTGAAGGAATAGAAATATCAGGGAAAAGAGGATGCTGCAGAGGATATGGAGGAGTGAAAACAAAGAAACAGCACCTGTACCAGCCTCTCCGGAGGGAAGGGCTAACTCCACAGCAGACGTGAAAGCAGACAGTAAACTGAGAAAGGCAAAAAAATGACATCATGAGACCAGCCAGATACAGAGCAACCTGATCACAAATGAGTCTGATCGGTGTAAGATTTTAGATGTTGATCCTTATTTAATCTTTATACAGGGGTCACTATGAAAGTTTTGAGACAGACTGTTAAAGTTCATTATTTCATTTCCACCCACCAAGCACAGTCCACAGCATTCTTTCTGAACATCTGTGCATGTTTCAGCTTGCTTGGCCTATTGGTATTGCTAAAAGGGCTTCCTTTGTTTCATCTGCATGAATTTTATGTTCCTTGATTTTTGTGTATCTCAAAACTTTCATAATGACCCCTGTATGAACTTATAAGATAATTCTGCGAGCATTATTAAAGTCAGCCTGGAGGAGAAAAGGCTGCAGTCAAATAGGTTAGGAGTTCATAACAATGTTATTCATATATACTTCTGTGACTATACGTTTCTGTGAGTTATTGTTCGCCTTGATTGTCTGTTAGATGGGGAACAAAAGAGAGAGGACCAAGCCATGGACCTCTTCCTGCAGTGTAACAAATTAAAATTGAAAACTAATTTCTTAGTCTCCAATCCACCTTTATTTCTATGTAAGATATAAAGAATAATTTGTACATTTGTTTGAAATGTACAATAAACAAATCTGAACGTAAAGTCCAGCATCTACTATCATTTTCTAATATTTTTGGAATTACATATTTTTGAAATTGGTTATATCCATTCTATTTTTATGGTTACTAGTTTTATCTACAAGATATTAAATGTGTGACAAATCTAAAATCAAAATATTCTAGTATAATTTCATAATATCACTTTTCATTGCAGATACCTAGTCATCATGATGTTATAGCTACTAGTTTTGCTTCTAAATATTATATTTTTGTTAAGTTGCATTTTGTGTTTTCATACCATGTTGGTTCTCTGTAACTGACAGGTCACAAAATATTTGTCAGTTAAAACAGTTCCCCTTTATGAAACTAACACAAGACAATTGAAATAAAACCTGGAGTTCTCCGTCAAGGTGTAATAACATGTGTACCAGGATGATATTTTATACAGTCTTTTAACTCCTTTAAAAGTCAAGGGCAAAGTACTGCACATTTCTGGTGAGATGTTTTTGAAACTGGAGAAATGTATAAGGAAAACTAAAGCCACTATACATTAATTAATAAGAGAAAATAACTTTTGTTAGAAACTTTTTTTTTCTTCAATTTCAGGACAATATTAACACCATTCTCTACTGTTACTCAGAAGACACTCTACAAGTTGGTATTTTTAAACATAACTTATCTAAGCATAAAAAAGAAAATCTGGAAAGATATTTCTAAAGTTTTAAGGCTTTTCTTACTCTCAGTTTTTCAGTATATACTTATGCATATATAAGCTACAAATACTATCAACAAAGATAGTACATAGTTGTTTTAATTTTTTTAAACTGTTAGGCTGTAATTTTGGACCAGCAAGTTAGAATTGTGAAAAAGAAGCTAATTATATTTATAATGTAATATTATATCCTTTGTTTTTATTATACTTTTAGTTATCGACCTGAGCAATTTCAATAAAACTTCCTTCAATACACTCATACTCTAAATATCCCGTGAAAAAAATCTTTCTTCATAAATGGCAGATACTATTAGTAGCTGGAAGTAATGGATCTTTACTTCAAAGACCAAATAAATAAAATTTACTTTTTTAAATTTTTATTTATTTATTTTATTATTTATTTATTTTATTATTTATTTATTTATTTATTTATTTTGAGACAGAGTCTCATTATGTCGCCCTCAGTAGAGTGCTCTGGCATCACCACTCACAGTAAACTCAAACTATTGGGCTTAGGCAATTCTCTCACCTCAGCTGTTTTATCTTGAAGTTTCTCTCAAAGTCCATACTGGTGTATTTACAGTTATTGGGTGGTCCATACAAATTTGTTGAAAGAATAAACATATATTTAGATAGAAAATACTGATTAAAGTACTATTATGTGATTGAAATGATAGCCTTCGGTATTATATTTGTTACTTTCAAAGAGGTATAAATTCTCTTTAGAAACTTCCATTTAGTTACAAGGAATGACACGGTTCAGTCAATTTTAAAAGATAAAAAAAATTGAGAGAGATAATAATACTTATTTAAATGAATTCTCTATTAATCCTAATCCATAATTACTTCACATTGATATCTAAATTATTATTTTCTTAAAATCAGTGAAATGTGTAGAATAAGGAAGATATTTTATGTGACTTATCTGTTACCCAAATTATGATTTATCTTCAGTATCAAGTTTCTAATTATAGAAAGGATTATAAACACATAAAATATGAAACTTAAAGATACATAAAGCAAATTCGGACCATTGTTAAATATTTCAACTTGGTGGTTTTCTTTCTTTAATTTGTTTTCATTCCTTACTCAAGCTAGTGGTTCTTCTCTATGTGCTCCATAGAAACAGAGATTTTGTTGGGTAGCCGCACTTGACTAGTGATTGATCAATCACATATGAACACAGTAATATTTAGAAGTTCATGATCCTATTTAAAAAGCAAGGTGGTAAGCCTTCTTTTCTTCCTTTCCTGATGTTAATATCCTCCAGGTATTCTTTCTTTCTTGTAGATATAAATTAAAAACTATAACACACAACCGATCCTGTGAACACTATCCTCCAACGAGCATATTTAAGGGGTGTAAATAGTTGGGTTGGTTACAAAAAGTCAACATTCACTTCACTGAAAGATTTGGTGATTTTTTGTTTCAGCAGCTTAGAATTGGCATCAATTAATACATTTCTAGTGTTAAAAAAAAAACAAAAAACAAGAGCCCAAGATGTCCAGGACTAGGTAATTATTGTTTTGATTAATGGTAATAATGCTTCGCTTTTTTTATAGAAATTGGTAATAGTTAATTACACATAGATGAAAGACTTTATGTGATTATCAAGGTGTTTTATTCTTATTTTCTCATCCCCAGATATGTATTCTATATTCATATGCCTTCATTAAAAGAAAAAAGAGAAATTATTAACACATGGATACTTATTAATAGTTTTATTTTTATTTCCAGTACTTCTCATGTCTTTTCAAAATATACAATGTTTAGCAATTAACTCTTAAAATGGGTAATTCATTTGCAAGTTTTCTGATAATCCTTAGTGACCTTGGATTTTCAGCTTTGTCCTCCTCTCAATAACAACTTACAAAAGTTAGAAGAAAGAATTAGTCCCTCAAGAAATCCCTTAAATGAAACAAATTTTAAAATCTTTTCATGCAGTACACTGCCAACCTCTATGGATAATCCCATTCAAGCTCTGTAATTAGTATTCGAAGGTAGGGATTCCCACCTGTGCCATGTAGTACAACATCAGGAAGTGGGAAGGTGTGTAGAAAGGAGAGGTTCCCAGCAGGCCTCTACAAGGCAGAATGTGGAAATCAATTTTAATTAATTCTGCCTCTTTAAATCTGTCTGCTCTTTAGGAAAGATTGCTATCTGTCTCAGACACTGTGGTGAGATAATTAACACAGCCACTGCTGGAGACTGATAGCACAGGCTGCGGATACCCGTGGCAGGACCTTCCTGCCATCCAAGTGTCATAGAATTATTTATAAATGGTCTGCAGAGCAATGCAACATTAATTTTACTAAATAAACACATTATTTATGGCACACACTATAGAGCTTTGTTTTTAGCTAGTATAGGACAGAAATAAAGGAGATTCTTTGTAAGCCAATTGAAACTGTTCTGGAAACTACCTTAGACCATTCTGGCAAAATATCTCTAACTAAGGCAGCTCACAGCCATTATCAGTAGCAGTCGCCATGGGCATGTTGTCCTGCCTGCCACCCCTCCACACAAAAAATCAATAATTATTCCTAGATAGAAAGTACAAAGTTGTAAACTATAAAAATCAAGAGTAAACCTTGTGTGTTCTTTAACATACATATAGGTGGGCATTTTTTTATCCTTTTTTTGCCAGAGCTTGGTCTCTTCCCATTTTCTTAGCAAAAATATAAGGATTCTTCTGTTTGACAATTTCATCTAGTATTATTTGCTTTGACAATAATAAAATTTGTCATCATCTTTTCTTGTTGTAAGTACCTCCCCACCCATTTGATGATAAATCTTCACAGTTACAAAAGTACAATCTACTGATTTCTGATGGCCAAAGGAAGGGCTACAAAATTGTATAGTAAGCTACTATGAGAATAGCAGTATGGTTAAAATAAATACTTTCATACTCAACATGTTTAAAATAGATACTAATTATTGAGCAATCTATCACTCTTTCAAATACTTAGGAAAAGCTCATTTTTCCCCCAAATATTTATTTCCATCATCATTCCATCAGACATTCTTTGAAAAGGCGTATATTTGTGGATTAGAACATGTATTCTTTATTTTATTAATTATAAGTAAAATAAGAAAGTTGGGAAGCTCACTAAGCCTCCATGCAAAAGGTGAGCTTCTCAGACTGAAGAAGTCATTAGGCAGAAAGTGAGAAGGGGGATCATCACTGTCAGCTGGGACTTCTGACTGGAGGTTCAGGATGCGCTTCACTAACTGCACCGCTTTGCAGTCTCAGGAAAACAAAACAAAACAACACTCAAATTGATTTAAAAGTGGCCACCACAACTAGATTCATTCTCCCAAAGCCTTATTTTACTTTTCCTATATTATTTTTCTTTAACCTCTGGTAAATATATACATATACAGCTTAGAACTGAAATGACACATGCTTCTTGTCTTTGTGCAAACGAATTCTAGGAAATGTTTTTAAAATTGTCTGTTTGAGGCTAAAAGTAATAGAATTAGGCAATATATTTTAGATGCCTTTAATGTACCCTCAAAGACTTTGAGCCGACTGAAGAAGCTAACTTATCAGGAATTACAGGTTAGCCACCAGGACTTGCCTCAATACCCTGTCTTCCTTCCTTCCTTCCTTTTCTTTCCTTCCTTCCTTCCTTCCTTCCTTCCTTCCTTCCTTCCTTCCTTCCTTCCTTTTTTCTTTCTTTCTTTCAGGACTTGCCTCAATACCCTTCCTTCCTTCCTTCCTTCCTTCCTTCCTTCCTTCCTTCCTTCCTTCTTTCTTTCTTTCTTTCTTTCTTCTTTTTTTATTTTTTTGCCAGGGCTGGGTTTGAACCCACCACCTCCAGCCTATTAGCATATGGGGCCAGTGCCCTACCCCTTTGAGCCACAGGCGGCCTCCCAATACCCTGTCTTCTGTATGACTGCCAACTCTACCCCATCTGAAATAGCTCCTTGAATTGCAAGTCTTAATTTAAAATTTCCCAGATTTATTGAGAATTACTTTTAATAAAACTCTAGAATATCAATCTCTCCCTTCTCAGATGCTCTTAAGAGTCTCACAAGATTGTTATCCCTTGAACTATGGAGGGATCATCAATGAAAGAGAATCTCCAGGATATGGATTTTTACCTCGAGAGAGATTATTTTAAGGAATTGGCTCATGTAACTGTGGGGACTAGCAAAATCTGCAAAGCAAGCCTGTCAGATGGAAACTCAAAGAAGAGGTGAGGTTGCGTGGCAGGTCCAAAGGTGATTTACTGGTAGAATTCCCTTTACCAAAGGAGAGGTTAGCATTTTTTTATAAGACTTTTGACTGATTAGATGAAGCCCACCCACTTTTATAAGGCATTCAACTGATTAGATGAGGCCCAGGTTATAGAAAGTAATCTGCTTTATTCAAAGTTTGTTTATCTGAATGTTAATCACATCTAAAAATATTTTCACAACATCCAGATATATTTGACTAAATATCTAACAAATGCTGTAGCCTATCCAAAGAAGTACATAAAATTAACCATTTCATATTTTATAGCAATAAATAAAATAACCTTCATTCTATTTGAACAATAACCTTTCTGGTGGTCTACCTGAGAAGTTAATAGCTGATGTATTTTCAATGATTATGTCTATATAAAAAGGTCAAAGACAATCCAGTTTGTTGGTTAACTATACATAAGAGATAATATTCATAAGGGACAGGCATTACTTATATTTTGTTAATTGTAGTATTCTTAGTGCTTAAAACAATGCCTAAAAAATAGCAGGTCCTCATAAATCCCAAAAAGAAAGGATGAATTCAAAAATAAATAAATTAGATGTGCTGTATAGTCTTTTCAGAGAAAGAGATTATATTTTCCAAATGAGCTCATCGTCTAAACATGTATACTTTGCATTAGTAACTGAAATTCAATATATACAAAAGATATAATTTTTATATAATCTTAAGTGAATATCCAGACACACACACTACACAAAAAGCTTTCCACACTTCATTATCTTTTGACTGATAATTTTGCTCCATACAGAAAATTAAATTTTAAAGACATTGCATTATTTATGCAAATATAAGCTGCTTGGGCAATATATTTTGCATTCTTATGTTGTTTAACAGAGTTCTCTATATTTTGTTATCTATGAGTTATAATTACTTTTTGTCAGACTGAATATTTCCTCTCATTGCTTAAGGAATGACACTTTAAAGATGCTTGAATTATCACTTCTATTCCTTCATAAGTATCCATCTTGCAAAGTTCCAGGCTATGAACCTGAGTATCAAAATGACACTAAGCTTTTCATGAAATTGAAGAAGAATTCTGCTTCTCGGTTTATACCTGGGGTTTGATACTCACAGCACTTCATATTTAAAAGATATTTCAAGTCTTCTTTTAAATCTTTATAAAAAAGTGTGGAAAACTATTCATCATTCTTATTTCAGGTAATAACTGCATGCATATGGCTGGAGAAGTGATACCCTCACAAAGTTTTGTGAAGGAACATTCCCAGGAAGGGCATTTCACAATTATAAGAAAATGATTACCTAAATTATTAAGTGCTAGAGGCCTAAGGTATGGATGTGAACAACAACATATGCTTTGCATTTTATATGCCAAATATCCTGTGAAGTTTCCAGTCAGAACAGACTTTATGATCCATTCCTGATGGTACATAGAGGTGCAAATTAATGAACATTTTACTGTTTCCTTTAGGAAATTCCTATAAACAAATTTATCAAGCCCAAGAATTTGCTTTTCTGGGAAGTGATTCTTCTATCAGGTCATTGACGTCTTAAAGGGTGATTTTAAATGTCTGGAAATTATTTCTCTTGTTGAATTTAAAATTAACTCCAAAACAATCATTGTAATTCACAAAAGTAAAAATAGTATTTGTTAATAAAGCTACAAAATTACTAACAAAAACTTGTGCCTCACTTGGAATGTGTTCCTGACATGATACCTTAATCTTCTATGGAATTTCAGAGTTTACAGGTTTTCAAACATATGTACACACACATATACACACCTACACACACATACAAACATGCACACACACACAGGCACACTCTAACCTTATACTAAAGCCAAGGGTAAAACAAACAAACAAAATCTTAAAAGATTATCGACTTTGGTGTCACAATTTGCCAGAAAGAAAAAAATGGCATGATCATAGAAGTAATATTTTCAGTTCAACAGCTAGTCAGTAATCAAACTGGAAGTCAAAGTCAATTATATTTTCCTCTAAAACTTAAAGTATGCACCATGAAATTACTAAATACATGAGATTACTGACCATGTAAGAGCCCCCACCTATCTATGTCTGTATTTGATATAAATTATTTTCATAAATGTCCAGAAAAGAAATCAGGAATTTTTAAGGTCATGATTTCCTGTGGGGAAGAATTAATAATAATTTTAGGCATAATCTTTTAGCAATAGATCTTTCCCTTGGTGTTACATAGGACGTTCAATTTTATCATAGTGATTTCTTGGTTTTTAAGTTTGCTTCTCCGACAGTGGCTCTTTAAATCAGTGTTAAAATGCTATGTTTTGAGTTTTTCTGCAAATAAATATAATGGCATTATTAATTAAAATATAACACAAGGGAATAATTCATTTTATGTTAATAATTTACATTCCAATAAGATTTCTTGAGGGGGGTATAAATTGATGCCATTAACTTTTGTAACAAGAAAATCATATATGACCTTGAAATGTTAACAGAACAATTGAATGTACATAGTTAAATGATGAAGATGGACAACTGAGATCAATTGTGTCAAATTGACTTAATCATTTCTTCCAGCACATCCTTCCCAAGAAGATAAGCGTGTAAACTAATAATTTACTGTTTGCTTCTGGAAATTCTCATACATAAATTTATCTTGATAAAAAGCTATTTCATCTAGGCAAACATGTTTTTTAATAGGACAATAACTTACCTGGGCAAACAATTTACTTTTCAAACATTTTAGTTATCAACAAAAGTTAAGAATTTCACTCTGTTCTAGAGAAAGCCATGCAAGCACCTGTCTTCCTTTAGGAAACTTGAGGCTAGATTCCTGACCATTAAAAATACAAAACACTAAACATCTTTATTTATACATATACTTCCAATAAGAATCTTTCATGCTGAGGTTATGACTTATTGTCACATGGCTAATACAATTAGCTTTACCTTTTTTTAAATTTATGGTGGTCTTCTGGAGTGTTGAAAGTTGACAACCTATGGACTTTCCATCTATAAGCTAATAAACTAAAAATGAGTTTTAAAATTTTAGAATAATGGAACATCATGGTAACTCAAATGTGTCTTCAAATACAAATATAAGGCTTGAAAACCATGTCTCTGGATCAAATCTTTCTTCATCTATAAAATAATAAAAATTAATAAATAACCACTTTATTCTTTTTTCCAATAATTAAACAATGGGCAGCATTACATTTCATGTAACATATTAGGACATCATATTTTATGTGATATAGTATTTTTGGTTCAAGTAGCACAATTGATCAGAAGCTATCGATATCAAAATATAAAGGCAAGTACTATTCACGTGGGTATTTTTCAATTTGGATCACAATATTGATGTGTAAAATAATGTGAAAGAAAATAGTTATCATATACTTATAATTTAATTGTAAACATAGTTAAACATATTTAAATAAACTGGTTAACTCTGTTGAAAGTGTTAAATGTCTGAATGTACATCCCTACAAACTCATTAAAAAGTAGCAACGATCTTTTCACATCTTAAAACTGTTCCAACTATTTCAAGTTCTTCAAGTTTATTCAGTTAGTCTATTGTCTTCTGAACAGTGACTCATTGGGTCTTTTAGTTCCTAATCTAAAAAAGTCAATTGAAAAGGGACCTGTGGACCTTTTCTCCCTTTTTGCCACAAGAATGGTAACCACTTTCTATAATGTTACACATTTCGATAATTTTCATTCTGATTAATGAGTGATATTTCATTTTTAAATGTTGCTGCATTTATTAACTAAGTGAAATTCAATAAACACTAAAACTGAAGAAATTATATAATATGATGCATAAAAACAATAAGGTGCTTGGGAATGAGCAATACTTAAGATATAGAAATTCACTGATTTCTCTGTGCATTGATAGGCTAAAGTCTAGTATATTTTATGCCATTTTTCTTGAGGCTTTTTTATCTTTACATTATAAAATTGTAGAATCCATTTTTTTATATGTTTATGTATGACTTCTACTCCTGTGCAATAGAAATCCAATAAAGTTTACACTTACACATACCTTTTTTTCATTTTATTTTGAACATAACTTTCTTACTATAAGTTTGAAAGAATAATACAAAAAATCCCATAAACTACTTATCTATATTTTTCAATTGTATGTGTTTGCTTCTCTTACTTTATTATTTGCACTCTCTGCAACACTCAAAGCATATTTATACTGAAATATTTCAGAAACAGTTATAAATTATATGCACACCTAAATTTCTGAATTATTCATTTGTAATTTTACAAAACCACCCCATAATCATTAAAAAGGAAGTTTTTATCACCAATAACTTATTATATCTAATCTCTAGTCATATAAAGTATGTATGATTGTTAACTATAGTCAACTTCCAGTGCTACAGTACAGGTTTTGACCTGTATATTCCACAGTTTTACGGAAGACTTTGGAAGATCTGGTGTCCCATATGGTAACAGATATTGACTCTTACCAGTATCATCCAGATTTGATTGCCATGAATGTTGCAACATAATATATTTATAGATGCTGTTCTCTTTTACTTGATTTAAGAAAAATGGCATCTAGATTATTTTTACTACTTAAAGTACACAAAACCTTTAGTTATTTCTTAGTGAACGTCATCCATTGTCTTTTACATTTATATTTCCCTCTTTAGCATGCTAATATAAACATACAATTAATTGACCAACTGATCAAATAAAGAAGAAAATACATTTTTGCAGTACAGTTCCAATCAAAAATTGAACATTAGAAGGTAAATATGTAATGAAGAACAAGATATTACATCATGTCAAATAATTTCCCCATAATTTGCTTATTAATTGAGGAGAGTATTTATACTACAGTGGAAAAAAATTAAGCATTACCATAATTAATTAAAGTGGACATCACTGCTAATGGGATAGTCACCACTTTCCTCAAGATATGATGTCTCCAAAAGAGGACAATGACACTTACATGGTACTTCTTCCTAATATGACTAATTTGAATCTTGTCATGGGAAATTAGCCAATAAATTCATATTGTTGAACATTCTGTGAAATAACATGCTTTACTCTTCACAAATACTAAGATCATGAAAGACAAAGTTTGACAAATAGTTACAGACTAAAGGATATTTAAGAGATAAGATGATTAAATGCATTAAATCATAGAAAGAGGAATTACATGCATTTCTTAGGCATACCATAAAAACTGACCCTGAGGTAATTCTGGCCACATTTTTCTTAAATCAAGTAAAAGAGAACAGCATCTATAAATATATTATGTTGCAACATTCATGGCAATCAAACTTGAATTAAAGACTAACCACTTTATTTTTTATTCCTGTGATTAACAATAAACACATTTTCAAATATGCTATAAAATAAGACCTGTCTTTGCTCTTCTGACCACAGAGTTTACAACAGCTTCAAGTTCACCTTTATTAAAGGAAGCTCACACAAACAGGTGCACTCTCCTAGAACTGAAGCAGCTGAATTACACTAAAAATGAGCTGAGCAGTTAAAAAATATCTAGTAAATAAAAAATAATGAAGTATAATCTCCAATGGGGATGGTTCTGTAGTGGATGATGTCTAGTCTACTAAATGATACATGTCTAGTCTACTAAAATAACTACTTATGTAAAAAAAAAAAAAAAAAAAAAAAATTGCTCTTGAAGAAAGCCAAATAGCTGGTTGAAAGATCTTCCTTCATTTTTTTTTTTTTTTTTTTGAGACAGAGTCTCACTCAGTTTTCCAGGATAGAGTGCCAAGGCCATCAACCTAGCTCACGGTAACCTCAAACCTCTAGGTTCAAGCTATCCTCCTACCTCAGCCTCCCAAGTAGCTAGGACTAAAAAAACCTTCCACAATGCCTGGGTAATTTTTCTATTTTTAGTAGAGACAGGGTCTTGCCAGGGGAATGACAATCTACTACAGTTAAACAAAAGATTATGTTTGCATTATATCAAAACTTTACATAAAAAAAAAAAATTATACGTGGGGGCTCTAGAATTTTGCCATTTTTTAAAGGCAGTACTCCTCTTTAACTCTGTATTTTGGATATAGAACATGAATATTTCCAGGACTCCTCAAACTGCAGCCCAAGGGCCACAAGAAGCAGTGTGATTGTATTTGCTCCCATTTTGTTTTTTTACTTCAAAATAACATATGTGCAGTGTGCATAGGAATTTGTTCATAGTTTGTTTTTGTTTTTGTTTTTTTAAACTATAGTCCAGCCCTCCAACAGTCTGAGGGACAGTGAATTGGCCCCTTGTTAAAAAGTTTGAGGACGCCTGATATGATTAAATACAGGATAGCATTTTTAATAGTATGATCATACAAAATTCAATGTAATTCTCAAGTACTGAAGTTGTAAATTTGGTGCAAAAATTCAATTAAAATTTTATCATGGTATTGGGAATAATTATCTAATTGTCTTTACTATTTCTAGAATACAGTACAGAAAGACTGAACTCAAGTCAATTTTCTACTTATAGCTACTTAATCTCAGGTTGCACTTCTCACAAACTATAAGGTTAATGTAATCTATCGTCCTCCATACTTCTTAGTGAAGATAATAGTACAGAAGGAAAAAGGCTTAATTTGTTTCTAAGAAAAATATACAGTCATCATAGGGAGCTAAGTATTAAAATATATTTCAAAATAAATATAAATGACTTCGAATTAAAATACTCCATTCAAAACCATTTAGTTACGGAGGGTTTATTATATTGTAGGAACTCAGCCAAGATACCCAAGGATACAGTTTTTTAAAAATATAGAAACAGTCTTAAAACATTTATAATTTAGATATGTTTAGAGTGTGATTTTTTTTCATACAACAGTGATTTTATTATTAGTATAATTGTAGAGTAAGTAAAGTTTTGTTTTATAAGAAATTAAAGATAATTAGACTTAAAAGTCTAATTATCACTGTTTCAGTAATACAAAGCTAAGTAACACAAGGTTAAGAGAAGATATATTCCATTCTTTAACACAACCTATAAAGAGATGATTTCTAAATTGAATGTCAGAGCACTTGGGTTCTACCCTGGGCTCTGCCACTGACTTTTTTTCTCACTTATCTAGATATAATTGAAAGGAAATAGACCAGATAATCTGCCACCACCCTATAATTACGAGAAAGTAGAATTCCAGAAAAAAAAATTAAATCAAGTTAACCCAGCTAGTTAGCTATTCCCCTTCCAATATAATTTTATTGTAGCAAGATTTAAAAAAAAAATGGTAGGAAAAATAAAAACTAAATATTTGGAATACAGCTTGTTAAAAAAACTATATCTTACGCTCAAGGAATATATCTGTGGCTCAAGGAATAGGGCGCTGGCCCCATATACCAAAGGTGGTGGTTTCAAACCTGACCCCAGCAAAAAAAAAAAAAAAAAAATATATATATATATATATATATATCTTAGATTGTTCTGATAGTAGCACTCACACGGTATGATTTCTTGCAGAAACACACACGTAATACAAGCACAACTTAAAACTTTTTCTTAAACTTTGCTCATTAGTTCTGATTAATTCTTATAGGTAGAAAGCTGTTCATTTTAAAATTCTTTTAAAGGATAAAAATGAAGAGCTAAATAGGCAATATTATGAGCAAATTTCTAAGATGCATCATCAAATTAATAGATGGTGGGATAGAGATGGTGCAGGCATAACCAAAACAATCTGCAGGATTTTCTTACAATATTTCATCAAATCTAAGCTAGGACTGTTGACAATTTGCGAAGTGGAAGAAATACCCAGTACTTTGTGCAGGTGTGAGAGAAGTTGCAGGTATGAGAGGAGGGAGAGAGGAAGAAGGTGATGCCCACTTCTTTTAAATAACCAACTGTCATTTGAAGTAATAAAGCGAGAGAACTCAGGCCTTATCACCCGGAGGGCACCACGCCATTCATTCATGAGGGATCCGGTCACACAATCCAAACACCTCTCACCAGGGCTCACATCCAAACTGGGGGATATTTCAACATGAGATTTGGAAGGGCTAAACATCCAAAAATTATGAGAAGGAAATAAATTTGAAGATAAAGTTAGCATAGGTAGTTACTAATAATGTATTCCATTAAGCAAATGTGGTTCTTACCATAGTGCATGATCAGGGGTGAATTAGAACTCAGCTGTAATTCCACAGCACTGGGGAAAGGAGCTAGTCTTGGAAGCTCTAATGTTTACCCCTCTTTGAAGGACCACCTGGAATCACAGTATAACTGCTGAAATGGACTGCAAGTAGCCAAGGGAAAATATGGGGAGTTTATTTTACAATTACCATAGTACAATGTAAGCAGTGCACAGAAAAGCTGTGGGCTCTTTAGTGATTTCACTTAGGAGTACAATGACGAACCCTCAGGATGGGGGCAAGTCCTACTGAAAAGGAATATTAACATAGATTCTACCAAGCATCTCCTAAGTTCTAAGTCTTTGAATGAACAAGTTGCAAATAACTCAGTGATCACCTGAACTGAAACTAAGCTGATAGTCTGGTATGGACACTATGCAAGGGAAAAGTCTTCTGTGCAAAGTGCCCGGATTCCTGATGGATGCTTGGGAACCACAGCCAGCATTTCTGTGCAAAGGTTTCCTCAAAATACTCTACAGTTCAATCTTAAAGTCAACACTAAGAATGGTGTTTGATGGCAACTATGGAAATACTAGCACCAGGAAGGAACCCTAAGATCCAGGTTTTTAATAATGCTCCAGATTCAAAAGGGAAATTCAAGCACAAAAATCTGGATGTAAACAAAAATATTAAAAAGTAATTAAAATTAATTGCATTATTCATTAAATATGTTTTCAAACTATGTGTGTATAAATAATATAATGCAGGGGGTGTGTGAATATATGTATGTGCACTAATGTATCTATAGTTGTTAACAATTATTTCTTCCATCAGTTTAAGAAAAGCCACAGTTTTTTCCAGCATGGTAAGTGAAAACCTCAGCTGGCTGTGCTTGGATGGATGAGTCTTGACAGCAAGAGGTATGTTATAACCTTAAAATGTATCATTGTTACATAGAAGTTACAGGTTAAAAGATGCCACAATCAAAACTAGATTTGTGTCATTTCTGAAATCAATATATCACTGACATAAAATCAGAGTCCATAACATTACCCTGGGGTTATAGTGGTTCACAATGATATACTTGAAAGATCTCATTTCAGGAATAGAGAAAAAGCCTGAGTCTGTCATGCCACTGAGTCAATCTGAAAACTGTCTCTTACCTAGTCTAATAATATGTCTCCATTTTGATTTAATTCAAAGAATTAAAATACAGTAGAACTTTCATATTGACCCCCTCCTTGAACTACCTGATTTTCTTAGAGCAGGCATGCATGCTCCACATGTCTGTATCAGGACATACGCCTAGGTCCTTATGTTGACCACCTTTTATATGTTGATCAGTTTGTTAGAGTCCTAAGGGTGTCAACTTACAGAGAGGTTCTATTGTATTAAAGTAGTTAGATGAGTAATTTTACATTAAAATCATTATCATTGGGCCACAAGAAAATGAATATAATATTAACATTAGGGTATATAGGATCATTTTCTTTCTTTTTTTGTGAGATTAGTACACAGTTTAAATTGGCTTCATATGAGCTATGCAGATTGTTTGAAAGGAAAAGAACGCAAACTTGAAATGCTAGTAGGATATTTTACACGTGCTACAAAGTACATATATACAGGAGAACCTCTGTAATTTGACCACTCAAAAGACTGTAACTAACAAACTAGTCAACTAGAGGTGGTCAACATAAGGAGGTAGGCCAATTACATTGATATTTATATGCGGTGCATGTCCCGTCTATGAAATTAGGTCAACTTAAGAAGGTGGCTAATGTAGGGAGGTGGTCAACTATGAAGTTATCCTAACACACTTTATTATATGGTCCCTCTATTTTTAATCATTACATGGCAAGTTCACAGACACCAAGTACAGAGAAGAGCTAGGGTATGTATCCAGATCTCCACTAGTCAAAAAAACAATATTTATCCAGCAAACAAATACACCCATCACACACACAAAAAAATAATAATAATAAAAATTGAAAAACTCCAGGCACTCTGCCACCTAACATGATTACATCTTTTGACCTTTTTAATTATAACATAATTAATTCAATACCAGTGACGTTTAGCATCTACTACTTAAGAAAATGCTAGGAATAGTGGCATAGGAATAAATATATAACCTTTTCCTATACCCAGTGGGGCTCAGAGGCTTTGTACAAGTGTATATATGTGTACTATATATGTGTACATGTTCATGGAATTGAGGAATCCTGGGACTGGGCAATTCTAACACACTGCTAAAGCCCATGGTAATTGCATACAGAATTCTGTAGGCACACAGGAAATCTATCCGACCGTACTCTGAGATGAGGAAGGATTTTAGAGAGAAGCGTATTCTAAACTTAGAGGAACAGGATTTTTTCTAGGAAAAAAAATAGAAATGATATGGGGGTTGTGAGAAATTTTAAACCTGTGAAAAAGACAAGTGTATTTAAAATCAGACAAATAATTTGTGATTGGTATATTAAATTGGCATACATATTAACACTTAGTTCACTGTTCTGTTTACAACTTCATGCCAGAAAGGGGGTTTTTTTGTTTGTTTTTATTTTTTATTTTTTTGCCAGGGCCAGGTTTGAACCTGCCACCTCCGGTACATGGGGCCAGCGCCCTACTCCTTTGAGCCACAGGTGCTGCCTGAAAGCGTTTTTCTTTTCCCTTTTTTTTTTAATTAAATCATAGCTGTGTACATTTTTTAAATTAAATCATAGCTGTGTACATTAATGCAATCATGGGGTACAATGTGCTGGTTTATATAAAATTTGAAATATTTTTACTTATCAACATTTTCATCCCCAAAATGCACTAAACTGATAGGCTATAAAAAGTAATGTATTGACTTTATGGTTTCAGGTAAAGATGCAACCACTAAAATAACAATCTCTAGTTAAAAATATAACCTAGAACACACTGAAATTATGCATCATCCTGTTCAAATAACCCTAAACAGGTACACACCAAGTGAAAAGATGGAACTGTTGGTATTTTCTTCCACACCTTATGTTTGTTGGATAAATATGTTTTCCATGTTTCTCGGCATTCCAGTCTTTCATATTTATGTTGTCCTGAAGGTTTTCGGTGCAATAACTTGTTTAAGGGATGTTTGCATGCTGACGGCCATGATTTAGCCCACTTCTCCCAAAAATAGAAAAAGTAGTGCAGAAAGAGGAAAAATCTTCCAAAGAATGATTCCCATCCACACTTTTCCTCTCACTATGGCCCTGTCAGTTTTTCTCTTCTTCTTTGGTTAGTGATACAAACCTTCATTGCATTACACTGATGTATTATCTGCATTTATTAATTTGGAAAGCATTGTTCAATTAATGTAATTTTTGGTGAAACTTATTTAGTTGTTTTGAATTAAGAGAGACAACTTTTTTAAAGAATAACTGAAATTGTTTTTATTTAATTGCTTCTCATTCAGAATCAGGACTTTATAAGATATACTATGATTGTTAAGGAACAGACATGTACACTGGTTTAGCATAAACACTTAAATTATGCGAATCATTGCACGAAATGTTCAATAGTTTTGAGTGAACATCTTTCATTTGTTAATTTGTTTTATTTGTATGTATGCTTGTGTTTTCCGTGAAATAGCTATTTATATTTTTCACCCTTTTTTCTTAGAGGCAGAGGTTTAAGGAAGAAAGCATTCTTTGTTCTCAATTTTGAAAAAAAAATTTATGTAAGAAAATCATTATTTCTGCATGAGTTGCAAATGTATTTTCTCAGTGTTATTTCCATTACTTTATGTTCATTTTGACATAAAGATATTAAATATTTTTCTCAATATGCTTAGAAAAAAAATCACAACTCTCAAATTTCAAAAGCATTTATACTTATTTTATTCAGTCTGTTGCTGTTTAATGTTGATGTTTAATGTAGAATAGATGTTTCAGCCTTTTCAGCTTGCTATTATCTGAACATATGTATTAATCAAACAATGAAAATCACCAACAGTGTTCACAAAAGGAAGACCTTTCCCAGAGAGACCTGCCCTTCATAGCAGGGGTGGAAGAAAGTTTATGTTCTCTACAAACAGATAAAATCCCTCAAAGAAAATGAGGAAAGAGCTGAGAAAATTGTTTATCTTCCCTCAACTGTTTGAGTCATTCTATTTCACTCTTGAATTATTCCAACTTCATGGAGAAGAAGGTCAGCATTCTTCCCCTCAACAAATTAATAAATAATGAGATCAAATAAAATTAGAAGTGGATTGAATTAATGTAAACACAGTGGGTTTGGCATAAGTAAAAGGATATAGCTAATTGACAATATTTATCACCTTTGAATTTCTCTAATTTCTATTTTCATTCCAGAAAATAGGATATTTTTAGTTATCACATAAGAGCAATGTCTCTAGTTTTTAAGGTTTTAATAATTCTTTAACGAGTTTGCATTTCAATATATATTACTGAAATAAAATAATTTGGTTGTAATGTCATTTTTCTAAGGAGAATGAAAATCCAAAAACTAAGGTATTTAAGAGTATATCACCAGTTTTAGTTTTTGTTCCCTATTTTCTTACCTAATTGATAATAAACCTTTCAACTCTTAAGTGTGGCCATTAAACTGGAATTTTATGCTTAGGAAAAAAACAAACAAACAATTTTTTAGAAACTGTTTCCAAAAGCCACTTTCCGCCTGTTAAACAGAGACGAAGTCCAGAATTTCTCTTCACTAAAATAATATACAAAGTGTCTATATTGATGGTTTATAAAAGAAGACCTATTGTGAAATTTTTAAGTTCGTCTTCTCTTTCTGGTTTTTAATGACATTTATTTGTTCCAATTTGAAGGAAGTTGTACCACTAAATTACCCTCTACCTTAGAATGTAAATCAGTGATTTTTAATGAGTGTGCCGTGGCACCCTGGTGTTCCATGAGAGGATATCATGGGGGTCTGCAAAAAATTTTAAAGATCATTAATTACACTATGTTTGAAAGAAGTTCAAAGTACAGTAAATATATTCTCTTTTTAACTTATTTTCTTTTGATGAACGTTATTTAAGTTTGCCATGAAAGTTTATAGATTCTGATGTGCCGTGAGATAAAAAAAGGTTGATAAACAATCATCTGTATGTTGCCACTCTGTTAGCAATATAGCACTTACATATTTATCAAAGTCTTCTTCGTAAATTGAGAAACACTGAACAAAAATGTCAAAATGGCTGTGTCTTAACTGTTTTTATTCAAATATGCTTCAGACATATGGGAAAAAATATTTTCAGTATAAACAATTATGGTTCACACAGGACATTTCCTTGTGTTTGACAAGGATTTAAATGAAGATAACAGTCATGTTTACCTAGTTAAAAAACTTACAAAAATATATTTAATTTTCATTTTTAAATTCTGAGTCATCAAATTCTCAGTTGATCAGGCAACTTCACCAAAACATAAAATATTTATTAAAACTTAACACCATATTTAATCCTGTCATTGAAAGTAGAAGTTAGTCTTTTTTTCTTTATATTTGGAGTGCCTCATGTACAACTTGGTTCCCAGTATATTACACAGAGTTAGTATGTTTTAAAGAAGTTATTGTATATAAATGCTATACTCAAAGTCCATCTGCTTTATAACAAACTAAAAACTGATTAAAGAAAATCACTGGCTATTGGCTCCTAAAATAAGAAAATTGCTCATTATTTTAAAATGTGATCACTGGACAAACATGTGTTTACAATGTTTATAAATTATACAACAGGGTTTTATATACATTTTTAGTAGATATATTTGGTTTGTTTGTAAGGAGTAATTTTAGGAATAACAGGCACAGCTCACTGCTCAGCTTACACACAATCACTACTGATATGATAGAACCATCGAGGAAAAGCTAACGCCTTCTAACCTTCCCCATTCCCATATATCCTCTCTCTTCACTATAAATGTGACATACTGATGAAAATAATGAATATTTGGATGAATTGTACATGATCAGGGTCAGCTGATTATTTTCCAGCCTCGAGTTGTTATGTTTTCAAATATATTTTGAGTTCTCTATAAAGTGTGCATTGATTTTATGTGACATTAAGAGTTCTTCACTCAAAAAAGGGGGAAAAATGAATCTTTATTTTTCTAAGCAAAGCTTTGCAGCTAAAACCATGGTAATATGCTTGGTCAAAGTCAATCTCATTAATCATGCCAAAGATTAACTTCTTTTTTTGCATGGCCTGGAATTGATACAAATTTTTGGATTTAGCAAGAGGAATTGAAAATGGAAAAGTACTTGTAGCACAGGGTACATATAATTTTTCAGCGAAGGCTTTTGCCAGGGTACTTTTTGTTCCTTTTTCTGGCATATTTCTCTTCTTTGGCTCTACAGTTACTAACCCAACACTCCTCAAATCCCCCCCCCCCTTACAAAACTCTCCATGTCTTATTTCTCCCCTTGTCCTGACCTATTTTCCCCCATTTTAGCTCCAACCTAGAATTGAAAAGCTTTGTTAGCTGTTATTCTCAGCAGTAATGGGCAGCTTTCCTGTAGAAATAAATGATTGCTCAATTGCTCCCTCATAGACTCTGCACTCTTTAGTCCAGAGTAATTGAAACTATTAATATCTCCTGCTTCTTGGGCAAGAGTGCACTTTCAGAGGATAAATAGATATCCAAGATAGTAAGATATCCAAGCTTCTAGGAATACTCTTTAATGGCACTAGGGTTTAGAGGAAGGGGTGAAGATGAGCTTTGGAAAGCTCGCGTTCAAAAAGAATGTTTTTCTGAATCTTGAGATTCTTATCTATGATGAAGGTTACTTCTTCATTGACATAAAATTTGAAAGTGTCATTTGAAGGAGAATGATGATATTTTCCTATGAAAGAAAAAAATGTGGGATTTCCATTTGTTTGCTTACTTCCCGTCTGCTCTTAATTCCAAATTTCAGGTGGAAGTCATGTGCAGAATTTGATGGAGCAATACATATGGGTCATGCATTGGAGGCTAAATATTAAATCCTCACAATGAGACAGGTCAATCACGAGGTACTGATTCGCATAAACTGAATACAAAGTTTTAGTTATTTCTTCAATATACTTTATTCCAATAACATTCACTTACATTAATAAAGTATGATCATTGGATCTTCTCATTTGTTTATAAAGAATTCTACTTGGTTAATTCATAATATAATGCAAAAATTAAAAGTTTGGCGATTTCGATAACATAAAAACATGACCATGTATTCCTTTTAGAACCTGTGTTCAAAGTTGACTTTTTAAATATTGTAACATATTCATAAATATGAAAATGTACCTTTAAATGCTATATCAGAAATAATAGTCATGAAAGATCATGACTATTCTGCTTATAAATATGAAAGACATTATACCAGAGAATTTTATCCTGAAGTAAAGGCAAAGCTGTGAGTAGCTAGAGATTAATGGAAAGGAGTTCAGCTCACTTCCTTCCAACCTTTTCTGAGTTCCATGACTCACACTGGCTTTATTAACACAATACAGAAAATTCTTCTTTAAAATCAGATGACTCACAGAAAATGGGTTCTCTCAGGTAGGTGAATTAAAAATTGTAATATTGTAAGAACTTTCTAGGATTATAAAACTTCCAACTCACAACTCTAGGGAGGGAATGAAGATGATTTCATTACAGAAATTACTTGAAAAAATATGAAATGTAATTTGATAGCACCATTTTTCTTTATATTGTTAATAATATTATAACAGTTGAATATCATACATTTACAAAAATGTTCCCAATGTGCAAAATGAACAAATCTAAAAAGAAAAAAAGAGAAAAGAAAGAAGGATGATATTGTTGACCAGAGATATCAGCTGCAAGATTATCTCAGAAAGAAGTTTTATATGAAGAAAAACAAAATTATGGTTACCAGTGCAGACCCAAATAAATATAAGACATTTTCAAATAAATATATAGGTGTATGAAGCAAATGACTCCATATGACAATTTGACAATGAGTTAGGTCTCAAACCATCATCTGAATGAGTAAGATGTGTCCCCAGGATACTTGAACCATCTTATTTTATCATGTTCCTCCTCCCTATCCATTTAATATGGCAAATTCTCTATTGATAAATGACTCAGATGCTTTTAGAATAGCAAACATGTATTTATGTTTCATTCACTGGAAGAATTTGTCCTATTTTTATGTATATGAGAATGGGACAACGCTCACTTTACTCAATATATTTGCATTAAGATTCTAACATTTATATTTTCTTATATGTCTAACTCTTACATTGTCAAGCCACTTAAAGGTAAACAGCCTGACTACCATTTATTTTGTTCACAAGCTAGACCCCAAGGTGTATCTTATCATTGTGAGATTTTCTCAAAGGCCACACACTTCTCTTTTTTCATCTTCCTGTACAAATAACTATATACTACTAGTAAATTTAAAGGTATGATTTCAGTACAACCTATGGCTTTCTTTCTACAGTCTAATATTTTTCTCGAAAAGCAAGCCTCTGTTTTGACTCCAATACTTGAATTTCTATTTTGCACCTTTCTCATTTACATTTGTACCTTTTATTTTTCTTTAAATTCTCTACTTCATATATTTCCTACCTTGCACAAACACTCATGTACCCAGCTGCTATTCCCTTTTGCTTACCTACACATTCTGATGAAACTGGTCACCATCAAGTGCTATTTATTTTTTCCTTTCTAAATATTTCCTGAATTCCTAAAACTATTATCACTTCTTATTCGTATGGAAAACTCATCAATCTACCAGTTTATTCTGTTTCACTCCACACCAGGGGTTCTCACCTTTCCTAATGCCACAGTCCTTTAATACAGTTCCTGAGGGTCATGACCCACAGATTGAGAACCGCTGCTCTACACCCTCCTCCTTACTATGAAGACCCAATGAACATTGGCTACCTCCATGTAAACTTTATCATTGTATTATATTTTCCTTATATGCCAGATAAGCAAGTTTTCATTCTCAAAGATATTCTAAGGCAACAATTCCCAGTTACAAATTAAAAATATCACTTCAAGATATTATTTTTAATATGTAGCTTTCATGTATGGCAAGTGATATGACATTTACATTTACAACACTACCATAACTATTTTTAAAGTGTTTTCTTTATATAAATGTACTTTTAAATTAATATGTCATTATATCTACATAAAATAATATTTTAAATTATGAAAGTCAATTTCTATGAATTACAAACTTTATAAAAATAAATTTAATTTTTTTCTCTTTTTTTTGTAGTTTTTGGCCGGGGACAGGTTTGAACCCACCACCTTCAGTATATGGGGCCAGCGTTCTACTCCTTTGAGCCACAGGTGCTGCCCAACTTTAAAAATTTTTAAGTAAAAAATAAAGATAGTATGCAGCTTGCAGAAAACAGGCCTATGAGATAAATTTCATGATCCTTGGCATGGTAGAAATAACTTTTAATATTTATCTTTCCTACCAAAACAAGAAGTTACAAATCTCCCTTGTGAATTTCTTGCACACACATGTGCACACAGAAGCAAGGCACTTCCACTTCTTTTATCTTTCTTCATGCTCACCCACTTTAAGAATCTTTGATCAAAGTATTTCAATGTTGCTTTCAGGATGGTTTATTCTGGTTTGGGAATATTTTTAAATTCTTTAGAGTCATTGCCACTGATCGTAAAGTTGGTTAATCCTTTAAATCATTTTTGTCTGTTAGGGAGAGGATGAGGATGACAAGTTGTACACATTCTGGATTCTCATCCAGACTGCTGCTATTAATATTAAAATTTAATGCTATGAACCCTGAATTTTCTACTATTTCTGGGTATGATTACTTAACATTTTTAATAGCTTTTTAGAATGAAAGAATTTTTGAGAAATGATTTTGTAGAGACTGAGTTTCACTTTACTACCCTCGGTAGAGTGCCATGATGTCACACAACTCACAAGAACCTCCAGCTCTTGGGCTTACACAATTCTCTTGCCTCAGCCTCCAGAGAAGCTCTATTTCTTGCTTTTTTTTTTTTTTTTTTTTTTTTTTTCCAGTTTTTGACCAGGGCTGGGTTTGAACCCACCACCTCCAGCATATGGGGCTGGCGCCCTACTCCTTTGAGCCACAGGCGCTGCCCTGGAGAAGCTCTATTTCTATTAGCAGTGTGTAAGTTACTGATAATAGAATTTTATTTCCAGAGGTGGCTGAAGCCAATAGCATGTAAGATACTCATTAATATTACTAGGGACACTTTGAGAGAAATACATCTTATGACATTACAGTTGCTTGAAGAGTATCATCTATAACGAAAAGTAACAATATCAAAAGAAAATTTTACTATTACTGTCATATCAATTTTCTTAATGACCTTTTATTTTCCATGGGTGTCAAACAATTTGTTTCACATTTCTGCAAATAACTCTGCTGTGGGGAATGCAGGCGTGTAAAGTTTTTTTTTTTTTTTTTTTTTTGCATACTTGCAAGAGGTAAATGAAGCTGTGGTTATGGCTATTATACAATTTAGGCAAAAAATTTCAGATAGTAGCTGAAAAACGAGTAAATAGAAAGAAATAAACTAACAAACAGGACCCATCAC
>CAUYPK010005556.1:0-151366 GCA_963574355.1 Loris lydekkerianus | reverse complement strand
AATTATTGGTTATAAAGGTGATTGTTGGCATATCCTATGCAATATATCTAAATTGAATAATGGTACCAGATAAAATTACAGATGAGAATGAAGCTTGTGTATCTACCATTATCATGTGTAATCAATAAACGATTTAATTCTCTTGAATGAAATGACAACTGTATGGATTTGGGACTGGCAGAGATTTGGACGTTCCCTACCCACTACCCCTGATAATGTTGAATGCTTCTACCACAATTCAAGTTCAAAGCTCTGCCAGATAATAGAAACCAGCTGCTGGCTAATGCCACACCATAAATCCACAGATTAGATGTGTTTCAGATACATTTTTAAAATGACCAGTACCAATAAGAATTTTAATGAAGATAAAAATAGGCTTACATAAAAGGAAAACTGCAGTTTTTTAACTGGGTTATTAATGGGTGGGTCTTTAGAAGTTTATAGGTTAACCATAGTTAAATTAGAAACTAAAACTATAAAAGTAGAAATTGCATTTTTTCTACACAATTTTATATTAACTGCAGTTTTCCTTTATGGCACAAGTTTACACAAACATAGTGTTAATTGTATAGATACAATGATTTCTAAGCCATAAACATTTAATAATCCAATAATTGTTATTTGTACATAGGTTCCTTTGAGCCTTGCCTTTGGTACCCTCATAATTTCAGTGCCATTGTACCTAGTAGTGTATAGAGATTTGTTGATCAATAGGATTGTATGTTCCATCTCATGGGTGTATTACTTGGAAGTTTGGGGAGGAGGGTGGTTGGAGGAGGGTGGGGAGGTGGTGGTGGGTGGGAAAGCATGGGTGATAGTTCCATGATATTGGCTGAGTTTGCAATAGCAGGTGGAACCTTAACTATTAAGGGAGTTTGCAGATACCTCAGGATTCGTGACAATGCCTTTAAAGATCCAGGAGAGATGTTCAGCTACTAGGAACTGCTAGCAAGTATAGCGCGAATGGCTCCGAGCTCAGACACTCTACAGCTGAGAGTAGACACTTGTGGTATGTGGAGTACAGATAAGCCAGGGACAGGCCACGACACGCTCCATGAAAGCTAGGAGGGAGTGAAGTTTGAGTGATCATCGCAAGGAAGGAGGCAGACAAGAGTAAGGCACACCTGACTCTTAGGACTAGCAGTCAGAACCAGGAGGAAAGGTTTTATTGGCTATGCTTGTAGGTAAGAACAGATTTTACTTACATCCATATAGTTACCTAAAGTCCAGTTTTGTTACATTTTTCTTAATGTATTGAGCCAAAACTAGTCCAGTTAAGCTGAACTTTGGTTTTTCTGGAGATGAATTCTTTTAAATTGATAACCCTATTATGGGGGCTCCCAATTGAAGGAAGTGAGCACATTAATTTTCTAATATATTTTTGCCCTTTAATTTTATTTCTTACCTTCCATTGACCCATTTTCTTAAAACAGTGGCTCAAAGTAATGCATTAGAATCTTTTCCCCAAATGGAGGGAGGATGGGTGGGCCATTAAAGGGAGGTGGGAGGTTTAGCTTGAGATGGGATTTGATCTCAGAAAAGAGCTAGTTCTAAAAGTTGTTTACTTTTCTAGGGAGGAGTCTACTACAGTCTTGTCAACTCTTAAAATAAAAAACAAAACCAGAAACTCATGTTCAAGTTCAAGCTAAAAGGTAAGCTTTATAAAGTAAGGATTAGCAAGAGTACTCTGCATTCCCAAAGTAAAAAAGAATAAGAATCTCAAACCAAAATTTACAAAGACAGTTAAGTATACTGGCTTAGCACAGCAGGTATAATTTTAGAAATCCTTCACCTCTGCTTACATAAATACTTAGTGAACTCTTCTTCCATTTGCAGGAACATCCTCGTGAGGACAACCTTTGTCTGAGCCACTTGCACTTCATTCTCACTGCCATGCAGTGGACTTTAGCTGCTTGCAGCTCTGGTGATTAATCATTCTATTTTGTGAATGGATTTTTTAAATAAATATGTTGCATTTGAGTTCTGCTTGCTTTGTCTTCATTTTATTTATGGTAAAAGGATCGATTCTTCACATGCTTTACCATTACAGATTTGGGAATGGGCAATGTGGGTGTTTAATACCCTAATTGTGTGGTAAACTAAAATCTTCAGCCTCCTTTTTTTAATCCCTTACTAGTGCTTCATAAGTTAAATTTGTAAGGCCCAATTCATTATGTGGGTATGAGACAGTCTCTCACCCTTGGTAGAGTGCGATGGCATCATAGCAACCTCCAATTTAGGTGCTTAAGCCATTCTCTTGCTTCAGCTTCCATGTAGCTGAGACTACAGGTGCCCCCACAACACCTGGCTATTTTTGTTGTAGTTGCCACTGTTTTAGCTGGTCATGGCTGGGTTCCAACCCTGTACCCTTGGTATATGGGGCTGGTGCCCTTAACCAGTGAGCCACAGGCGCCAACTGCAACAACAAATTTTTTAAGCAATGTGTGTTGAAGTTCAGGTTAGGGAGGAGTGAGTTGTTGAAGTAATCTTAATACCATATGTTTTGCCATGTTCAAATTTATCCCATTCGGTGTCAAGACTTAATGAAAATAGAGATGGGTTCTCACTGCAGGAGTTAATTTGGCCCAATAGAAGAAGTAAGCTGTTACTATTGCTCTGCTTGAGCATGTCCTTTTTCTAGCTCCCCTGGCAAGGGGAAATCGAGTTGTACAAGCTAATATTGCCATTGAGCTCAGTAGCTCTCCACTGGGAGCTATGGTTACCATCTGTTATGAAGTTGTGCAGGGATATGTAATGGTTCTCATCTTTGAACAGGTATTGGCCAGCTATCTGGTACTTGAGTAGAAATCCCAAGCCAGAAATTAGCACCTTCTGTGAGGTTGGATAAAATAAAATCTGGTCTATTAAACAAGTTTTTGTTAGAATGTACGTATATAGTAGCATTTAAGATTAAAGACCAAATTTCCAAACTAGCCTAAGGACCTTGAATTGCGGAGAAATTTTTGTTCTTTAAAAACTAATGAAGGGGTGGTACCTGTACTTTAAATGTGTCGGGTTCAAGTCCAGGCCCAGCCAAAAACTGCAAAAAAAAAATGAAACTAAGGCAGTGCCTGTGGCTCAAAGGAGTAGGGTGCTGGCCCCATATGCTGGAGGTGGCAGGTTCAAACCCAGCCCCAGCCAAAAACTGCAAAAATAATTTTAAAAATAAAAAATAAAACTTTTTTTTTTGGAGACAGTCTTGTGTTGCTCTAGGCCAGTGGTTCTCAATCTTCCTAATGCTGCGGCCCTCTAATACAGTTCCTGTGGGTTGCGACCCACAAGTTGAGAACCACTACTATAGGTATGGTGCTAGCTCACATCAACCTCAAACTCCTGGGTTCAAATGATCCTCCTGTTTCAGCCTCTAGAGTAGTTGGAACTAAAGGCTCCTGCCACAACCCCCAGCTAATTTTTAGACGGGATCTCAGATTATTACCATTTTGCGACCTAAATTGGTATGTTCTCAAATTACAACAATAGATTCAAGTTACTTTCATTCCCTAAACATTACATGAAGATTCCACACCTTAGCTTGGTGCCCATAGCATAATGGTTATGGTGCCAGCCACATGTACTGAAGCTGGCGGGTTTGAACCTGGCCTGGGCCCGCTAAACAATGACAACTGCAACAACAACAAAAATTGGCAGGCGCCTGTAGTCCTAGCTACGTGGGAGGCAGAGGCAGGAGAATCGCTTCAGCCCAGGAGTTGGAGATTGCTGTGAGCTGTGATGCTACAGTACTCTATCCAGGGCGACAGCTTGAGGCTCTGTCTCAAAAAATAATAATTGGCTATGATGATTCACTTTTTGTCTCAGAATTGTAGATTAGGTTGAGGATCAGTTCATGTTTGAAATAGGCTTAAAAAAAAAAAGTGGGCAGCGCCTGTGACTCAGTGAGTAGGACACCAACCCATATACTGAGGGTGGCGGGTTCAAACCTGGCCCTGGCCAAACTGTAACAGAAAATAGCCAGGCATTGTGGAGGGCGCCTGTAGTGCCAGCTACTGGGGAGGCTGAGGCAAGAGAATCACCTAAGGCAAGAGCTGGAGGTTGCTGTGAGCTGGGACGACACAGCCCTCCACCAAGGACGACATAGACTGTCTCAAGAAAAGATTCCACATTTTTATTGTTACTTTTTTTTTGAGACAGTCTCGCTTTGTCACCCTTGGTAGAGTGCTGTATCGTCACAGCTCACAGCAACCTCCAGCTCTTGGGCTTAGGCAATTCTCTTGCCTCAGCCTGCCAAGTAGCTAGGACTACAGGCGCCTGTCACAATGCCCAGCTATTTTTTTTTTTTTTTGGTTGCAGTTGTCGTTTGGAAGGCCTAGGCTGGATTTGTACCCGCCAGCTCTAGTGTATGTGGCTGGTGCCGTTAGCCGTTGAGCTACAGGGGCTGTGCCAAGAGTCCCCGTTTTTAATCATTTTTCATCTGTGGTATTTACATCAGAACTATGTTGGGATGGATCCAGTGGAATAAGAGGTAAAGTAATTTTAGTGGTTCAGAATGTTGGTATACACTCAACTCTAAGCAAGGAGATTGTGTGATGTGAGAGAGTCTTCTATCATCCAGGCTGGAATGCAGTGGGATCATCTTATCTCAGACCTCAAATTGGGCTCAAGAGGTCCTCCCTTCTTAGCCTCCTTGAGTAACTGGAAATACAGGTAAGCAGCACCATACCTAGCCACTTTGAAAAATTTTTTTTTAATTTATTTATTTTTGGAGGCAGAGTCTTACTACGTCACCTTCGGTAGAGTGTGGTAGCATCACAGCTCACAGCAACCTCAAACTCTTGGGCTTAAGCAATTCTCTTGCCTCAGCCTCCACAACACCCGGATATTTTTTCATTGTAGTTATTGTCATTTGGCAGGCCTGGGCTGAGTTTGAACCTATCAGCCCTAGTGTATGTGGCCGGCACTCTAGCTGCTGAGCTACAGGTGCCGATCCTTTAAAATTTTTTTATAGAGATGAGTCTCCTTATGTTGCCCAGGCTGGTCTTGAACTGGCCTCAAGTGATCTTCCCTCACTCAGAGTGTTGGGATTATAGGTGTAAATCAGCACGCCCAGCCTGTTTAGGAGGTTGATCGGACTTTGAGACAGCTAAAGAATCTGATACTTTAGTCCAACTGCATTCTGTTTCAAGAAGAAAGAACAGACGAGTCAAAACTTTTAAAAATCTAGGAAAGGAAGGCACCCAAACAAGAATGGGGTTATATAACCAGAAAAAAGAACAGCTGGCTTGGACGGCACCTGTGGCTCAAAGGAGAAGGATATCCGGCCCCATATGCTAGAGGAGGCTGGTTCAAGCCTAGCCCAGGCCAAAAACTGCAAAAAAAAAAAAAAAAAAAAAAAAAAACAAGAACAGCTTGCTTAACTGAGCACCCTACTCACTCTCGTAAATCTCAGGAGTTCCAGACCAGCCTGAGCAAGAGCTAGACCCCCATCTCTACTAAATATAGGAAAAATTAGCCAGACATTTTGTCAGGTACCTGTAGTCCCAGCTACTCAGGAGGCTGAGGCAAGAGAAAGGCTCAAACCCAGGTGTTTGAGGTTGCTGTCCACAATGATGTCACAGCACTCTACCCAGGGTGACATGGCTCTCTTTCAAGAAGGAAGACACAAAGTCTGTTTCTGTAGAGCACTTTATAGACCAAAGCTTAGACAAGAGGTGGAGGTTAGAGACCTGAGAAACTGAGTCAGGGAAGAGATGAAAACCCTCCCCTCACAAAATCCCTCAAGGCAAGCTTCTAAACACACCTGGGAGCTCCCAGACACCTGGTGCCATTGTCGGTGCCTTCTGGGTCCCAAAGTTAGGGGGTACCTTTATTAGAAAGGGATGAAGAAAATTCCTATCACCAGTCCCACCAATCTGGGCCAGCTCAGTCTGTGGCCTCTGTCTTGGTCCCTCGGGGCACCAGGAAGATGGCACCATCAGCAGCCTGTTGCAGTGTATATTCTTCAGGGGAGTAGCTATTGCCTGCTTCATCCCGAAGGTGCTGGAAAATGTCACGGTACAGCTCTGTCAGCTGCTGGCGCATGACTTCCAGGGTCCGGTCTGCCTCCCCACGGGCCCTAAGAAGCCGTTCTCGTTCACTGCCCAGTCGCTCCAGCTCCTGCTCCAGCTGCACAATGGTCTCCAGCTTTCTCTTGCGACAGTTCTGGGCAGCCACCTTGTTCTTGCCCCGCCGTCGAATGTCCCGAACTAGTGCCAGCTGGCTCTCTGTCAGCGGGTACCTTGCCAACAGTTCATTGAAGTCATCTACCGGCAAGTTGACAATCTTGTCTGTAGGAAAAGGAATCTTCATGGCCAGGGCCCGACGTTCATCCCGACTCCCTGCCTCCCCCCGTGCAGTGGGCTTAGCCCGCACAGGGCCTGAGGAGGGCTCTAAGGCCAAGGGGGTCTCAGCAGGTGGCAAGGCAAAGTTGGGGGCAGCCAAGGAGTTGGGCATAAGTGAGTAGGAATACTCCACTGGGTACATCTCTACATACTCGCTGCGCCGTCGACCAGCTTCTGTCCCTTCCAGCTCAAGAGATTCAGCATCACTATAGTTGAGGGATAATCCTGAATCAGATTCAGGGTCTTCTTGGGGCTTAGGTGGTCCTGCTGGCAGCCCAATGTCCAGGAGGGCCAAGGGGTCTGAAAGGGGCTCACTGAGCAGGCCTGAGAGGGTCAGTGGCTTGGAGACTGGTATGGCCATGTTGCCATAAGAGTACAGGGGGTCTGGGACGTGGGATGTGGATGCTGGGAGCTCATAAAGTGGTGGAGGAAGAGGGAAGCCAGCATCTGGGTGGATTGAGCAGGGGCAGTAAGTTGGAGGTGGCGAGGGTCCAAGGTATGGGGGCTGGGGCTCAAACGATGGTTCACTTGGAGCATTTAGACCCTGCAAGGAGAGAAACAAAGAGGTTTGGCGCATGACTTCCAGCTATCTCAAGACCAAGCTGGGTTCCTCTGAAAAACCCAGTGAGAAAATAAAAAGCAAAGAGAAAGGTGCCAAAAATCATTGGAAGCTTCTTGCAAGGTTGTGATGCAGCTGTTCCAAGAAGTAAGCAGCTTTATCAAGAATGGAAGTCACTGAGGTCAGACTTCAGAAAAGACTAACATTGGGACAATTATGAAACCTCCTCAGGAGAAGTTCTTACTAGGTTGAAATGATTCATGTCCCTTTATTTTGTTTCATTTATTTATATATATTTTTTGAGACAGAGTCTTACTTTGTCACCCTGGGTAGAGTGCTTGATATCATAGCTCACAGCAACCTCAAACTCTTGAGCTCTCAAGTGATCCCCTTGCCTCAGCCTCCATGAGTAGCTGGGACTATAGGCGCCTGCCACAACACCCAGCTAACGTTTCTTTATTGTTAACCAAAATGATCCCTCAGAACACTTTCTCCTTGCGGTTATCTAGGGTCAAAGGGTCAAGTTCAGGCCCTGGCCATGCCCTGGGTGCCCAGCAGAGGGAGCTGCTGTGTGGGTGGAGGGCCTAGGGCAGATGCTGAGGGCACTAGACAAGCAAGTCTGGAGAGGAAAGGGGGGCGGGCTGGAGTCTCAGAAGCTCTGGAGAGCCAGCACTGGTTCTGTCCTCTTCATCCTTCAGTCCCTGCCCAGGTGCAGTGAGGAGGGGAAAGCATGCTGGAAACAAGGCCCCCAACCCACAGCGGGAAGCCACCCCGTTCCAGCCGAGCTGAGGACAAAGGCATCATTGTTAAGCCAACAGTCACCCCTTTGTCCAATTACCCGGAGGAGAGGACCCCAGCATAGTCTGACTCCCCTTCCTGAGGCCCCTGAACTAGTGCTCTGCTACCTGGGGGAAAGGGGGCTAGCTGCTAAGGGGTGGGGGAGGAAATGAGGGACGAAGAAGGGCATGATTGGAGGGGAGGGAGGTCAGCAGAGAAAAAGGTGAGCAAGGGAGGTCAGAGCAGGAGGGTGGGGTAGAGAGAGATGTAAATGAATGGCTGTGAAGAAAGCCTACACCCAATCAGATCCTTCCCTCCCACCACCATCCCCTGCTCCTCTATACCCCCTTCTCCTCAGTGTTTTCCTTCCAGATCTCCCCCTACTCCACCCCTGCTTCTCCCTTTGTCCCCACTCCCTACCCTTTTCCCCTTCGCCGCTCACCTGCAGCTCAGTAATGGACATGATCTCTTGCCAAGTCAGTTCCATCTCGCCCAGCTCTGGAGTGGGCAGCTGTATCACCCTGTTCCTGCTCTGCTGGGGAGGACACGGGGGCATCCTACTGGACCAGGGTCTGGTCCAGGCTCCCCCAAAGCCCAAATGGCCCCAGAAACCTGTGTCAAAGGAAGAAGAGTATTAGAGCTGCTCCTGCCCGGGTGAGCAAGCTTTCCCCATAGAGGAGCTCCCTCCATCTTCACTCATGCTGGTGTCATCATAAACCCCTTAAGCTGCAAATCTTTTTCTGTGGTGTGATTTCACCTCATCTACCATAGTTGGCTGTAGTCAATTCCTTTGGGAGTACAGCAGGTCTTTACCTTTCTTTCAGACAAGATGCCTTCTCTTTGCCTTACTTCTTACTCCCCAAAAGCATTTTCCTGGCCAGAAGCAGAGTCAGATCTTCTGTATTTTTTGTTGTATTTTGTTTTCTGCTTTCTGTGGCAACATCAGAGGTCATTCCTGCTTTCCTCCAATGTCCTCAGTTTTAGAGTCTAAGCCTTTTCTCCCCAAGATGAGAGTACATACGTGCTTGGGGATCCCCAAGGCATGTTGTAGAAAGAGCCAAGCAGACAGCCCCTCCCCCAGGCCTGGTGGCTGATAGCAGCCCTGCCCTCTCCTTCTATCCTGGCCCTGGGCTCCCCTGCCTGGGCCAGATAAGAGGTTTATCAGCTGCAGGCAGCAAAGACAGAGTAGGAATGGGGTCTGCAAACACTGGACCCTATGTCCTCATGGGGTCATTTTGGCCATACCCCAGCTCATATAACCAGAGGTCTTTCCTCTTCCAAGGTAATATAACAAACATAACAAAGACTTACTAAGCACTTGTCAAGAATTGTGCTGGTATTTTACAAGCATTAGTTTATGAGATTGGTTTTCAAGAAGATCTTATAAAGCATATTCAGAAATTGAGACCCAAACTGATAAAGAACAGGATTAGGTCTGGAATCTGACTCTCCTTAGCTATAATGCTTTCCAGGTCCCTTCCATCCTGCTCCGGTGTCTCCACACTCCAATCCTCTATCGCCAGCCTACACAGCCAATTCATTCTGTAGAGTCTGTTTCTTCTCTCTTCTGGGCAGTGTCTCTTTAGAGCCTTGAATTCACATTCACCTCCAGTCCCCTTTCTTTTGATCTGGACTCGAGCTGCTGCTCTACCACAAAGCAGCAGTGCCATGTTGGGCAAGCCATCTCACTTCTCTGGGCCTCTGTTTCCTTATTTGTAAAATGAAGGAGTTGGACAAGTTGAACTTGGAGGTCCCTTTCTATTTGGACAGCTTAGAATTCTCAAAAACCCTCACGCCTTTACCTTCTCCTCTCTGTCAGTCCCTCTCCTCATGCTGCCTCCCTATCCCCTGACACCCATCTCTCCCTACATCAGTTTTCCCTGCCTTCCACCAGAGGTTGCAGGTACATTTGGCAGGGGCCTCCTGATCTCTTAGGCTTAGACACTGCATGCATGTACACCCACACCTGTGCACGTGTGACACATGCACACTGCCATATAAGAAAAGGAAAGCAGGCTAAAGGTGAAGGGAGCTTATAGAAGGGCAGAGGAAAGGACTGGATGACTTCAAATTGTGTGACCTCAGACAACTCACCACAAAGATGGCCTATTAAATATGAAATCCACCCTTTGATTTACCACAAAATTAGTGAATTCTACAAATTATTCTTTTGAAAGAGGATTTCTCCTAGTCCCTGTCTCCATCCCCAGAGCTAAGAATTGCTTTGCCTTCCCCAGAGCTGAGAGTTGGTATAGGCTCAGGCGCTTGGCCAGTGGACAGAGTGGGTGGGGTGTTTATGTCTGTCCAGGATGCCATTTCAACACCGGAACCCCACCCTCCTCTACACAGGTTCTGACGGAAATTGCCCAAAGGCAAAGTGAATGGAGAAGGGGTTTAGGGGCAGGGACAAAACTCTTGCCTCATAGTTCTTCACCCAGCCATCCCCCATTTGTCTCTCCTTTATCTTTCCCAATTTAATTTTAAGGTGCAGTACAAAGATCCTAGGAGGTAGGAGATGGGGTTCTCTGGCCTTCAAGATGTATGACCTTGGGCAAATTGCTTCACTTCGGTCTGTTCCATTCAATGGAGATAGGACTAGAGAACCTCCTTGCTGTGAAAAGTAGTAGATTGCATCTAGCTCAGGGAGTCACTACATTCACCTGAGTTACATGTAAAAACACAGATTCTTGAGACCTACTCCAGAACTACTGAATTGAACTCATTGGTACAGACACCCAGGGATCTAGGTACCCATACCTATGAAGTGCAGATTTCCCTAGGGATTCTGGTACAACAGACCAACCCTACCTTGAGAAATGCTAAACTAGTCCATCTGTATGGATTTAGGGGGAAGAACACAAAGCCAGGAATGAGACCAGCAACTGATCTCTAGGCTGCTTCTAACTTCAATCCTTGACCCAGGAAAGATTGAGCTCCAGGTGGCCCCTGTCTCTGACTCGCCTTCTTTCTGGGACACCACAGAGGGTGCAGAAACTGGGGAGTTAGTGAGGAAGCAGGATTCCCTATGTCCCTTTTCTTTTACAATAACATAATCAGAAGCTCCTACTTTACAGTTTAGCCTGCATATCAAGGTCACACAACGCCTTATTCCCACTGGGTTCGCTGATACTTTTCTTATTCCCCAACACTGTGGATCATGTAGAACTGAAGAAGGACTAAAATCCATCTTCCTTACTCTTATCCTACCTGCCCAAAAAGATTTTATCACAATCCCCCAGTACTCACAAAATGATACAGAGCTTTATGATTAGGTATATAAGGTGAGAAACATTTGGAGAGGGATGTTGGGGAGAGGAAGGCATTTGGCCTCCACTGCTGTTCTGGGTCTCTCAAGTCCCTTGACAAGAGGGAATGATGAGAGAGGTTTGTCTCAGGGTCCCTCTTTGGAGGTTTATTTGACCATTGCACCTCTCCAAGTGTCAGTACAGGCAGCAAAAGGATGAGGAGAGACCAGCAAAATATGGGATGTGGATTGGTAATAGGCAACCTATTTAAAAATATTAGGGAGAACTCCCAAAGAGGGAGAGATGAGTTAGAGAAATAAACAGAATGAAGGAAATGGAGAAGGAGAGAGTTGGTCAGAGTGAGCTCAGTGCCCTGGGGACATGCCTAACTCAACTGTGTGGGAACAAAGTCCAGAGGGACAAGTTTCAGCTACCCTGTCACTCCCTTCTCAGACCTTAAACTTCAGTTCTTTAGGACCCATGGCTAGAGAATCTCACCCCCCAGCAGATCTGATACCTCCTCACTTCTCTTCCCCTGCTTCCCAAGCAGCCAAGTGCTCTAGTCAGAAGGAACTGTGATGGGGTTGGGATGCCTTCCTCGCCCTTCCAGGTCCAGTTGATTTCTACTGCCCCTGGGTCCAGCAAAGAGAAGGGACAATAGGGGGCAATCCCCAGTGTCCACCACCCATCTTGCTGCAACAATTTCTCAAAGGTCCAGATACCCAGTGCTTTTAATTTCTTAGCTTCCCCCAAATGTTCCCAGATAGCTGGACAGGGAGGTGGAGTAGAATGGGTAGGGGAAAGGGTGATCCATATACCTGGGTGTCTACTGGCTCTCCCAGGAAAGCCTCCCAGATGAAGGGTTCCTCCTGGCCACTCCTCAGTCCCTTGAGTGCCTCAGGACACCACTGCTCTAGTCCCCATCTACATACAGTCTCCCACTCCAAAGATGCCAGAGCACTCAAGAAGCCACCTAGCTCTTCTTCAAGAGGAGTTCCCAAGGATGTCAGATTCCTAAACCAGAGGCAGTCTGGAAAGGTCTGAGATCTCCTAAGAAGAGCCTGAAAATTGGATATTTCTCCTTCCCCCTTCTCCCTTCCCAGCTTGTCCCTACAATCCCATTGGAATCCACCTGCCCACCCAGCCTTAGAGGCACCTGTGGCAGAGTCCCAGCAAGGTGAGGAGATGAGGCTCCGGGTGTCGTCTCTCTCAGGAGGCTGGGCCTGAGCTGACACCTCTCAGGCGAGGATCCTTGCTACCTCTGAGACTCCACGAGGGCCGCGCCCCATCCCCGGGCCATTGCTGAGCGCTGAGTGAGGAGGCTGGGGCTGGGTCAGGGCAGGGAGCCCCAAAGCAGGCAGACGCACCAGTCTTCTCTCTGAGTCTTCGGCCTGAGTTCTCTGTCCTTCCTCCAACCAACCCTCCCCTTTCCCCCAGGCTCTCCTCTCCTCCTGCCCCTTCTGGCCAAGAGAGGAAACTTGAGCCCGGTGTGGTTTCTGCCCACACCCCGCCCCCACCTTGCTCCCGGCCAGCGGGGGCACACATGGCTCCAAGCCTCTCCCAGCCCTCCTTTGCAGCCCAGGAGTCCAGCCAGGTCTGCGTTGCTCCCATGCCTCTGATGAATTCCAACCTGATGGTCCACTCAAAAATGACCACTAAACGTTATACAAGTTATAACCTTCTTCTCTCCCCCTGGCTGTCTTAGGGCCAGGGGAAACTGAGTCATAGCAAAGTGGAGGGCAGCTCTAGCCTTCCAGCTGTTTAGGCAGGTGGGAAGTTAGGACGCAGGCTTCTTCATTCCAGCAAAACCTGGGCTCTGGGAACAGGGTGGGGAAGCTATTTTGAAGAGGAGGGGCAGCTGGCTGCTTTGAAGTGTCCTTTCACCTGTAGACTTCTCCCCACCCCCCCTTGGGCCTCAGATGTCCTAGGACAAAGGCCTCTTTCTTGGCCAGCTTTTTTGTCAGTGTGTGAGGGGAGATAGGTTGGGGGCTGCCCAGCAGGGAGATTATTCACCCCCACTTAAAGAGGACACTGGGTGCCCTCTGTCCAGATACCATTGCCACACGCAGTCACATATGTAGGACCGGCTAGAACATGTGTGTAGGATATCAGGTACCCTCGGAAGTCCCTCATTCATCCTTTTGCCTCAGTGAGTGTGGTGGCTCACACCTGTAATTGCAGCAGCTGGGAGTCTCAAGACAGGAGGACAGCTTGAGGCCAGGAGTTTGAGACTAGACTGGGCAACATAGTGAGACTCCTATCTCTAAAAAAATGGAAATAAATTAGGCAGCCATGGTGGTGTATACCTAGCTACTAGGGAGGCCTGAGGCAGGAAGACTGCTTGAGCTCCTGCACTCCAGCCTGGGTGACAAAGCAAGACCTAATCTCAAAAAATAAAAATAAATAAATAAATAAATAAATAAAACGAGAGAAAGAGAGGGAAAGAAGAAAGAAAGAGCCTTCTTTTTAGCTTTTAGTAGCTTTCAGCTCTAAGGAAAGTCCTTCATAAGTTTGGCTTATTCACCTTACAACAGCAGCTTACATTTTTTTCACAATTTTTTCTTCATAAAGTGTTCAATTTAAATTAGAAACATTTGATGACTGGGGAAGCAGACAGGTGTCACTGCAAGGGAAGGCTGGCGTTCAGCCAGCATGATCTAATAGGATTGTGTTCACTGCTAAAATAATGGAAAATGTTCTGTCCTAGTTGATAAACAGCAGCCTCAAGTGTCCCCCACTACTGCACTACTACCTAGGCCACCCCATTTCTCCCCTCAGACCCCCCCTAGCTCAGCAATACAGCCATGCAAGTGAAGACACAGTCCTCATAGCACAGGAGGCGCCTCTGCCACCTACATGTGCTGGAATGGATCAATGCCAATGCCAACCCCTGGTTACATGCTTTGAATTCCACCCCCATCCCAGTAGGTCATGATTGTGCATGCATGATCTATGTAGGCCAGGAGGCAATCCAATCATCTCACTGCATGTTACATGTGATTTCAGAATGTCTTGATGACCTCGGCATGAATGTGGGTCACATACATGGGATTTTAGCTATAGCTCACTCACTTGCATACTTATTTGGGCCCCTCAGAGGGGAAGAGTGGTGAGGCTAGTCATACTTGTAGCTGATTATATAATGATATCAGGTTACACATAGTCAACAAATATTTATTGAATGAGAATCACCAGTTCAAGGCACTGTGGTATTACAGATGCAGCTATGAATAACACAACCCTAACCATTCATTCCACAACTATTTATTGAGTATCTACTATGTTTTACACTCCAAAGATGAGTAAGACATAGTCTGTGTTCTCACTCACATTCTAGTTGAATAATTACATTAATAAAAGTCTATACAAAGTGCTATGGAGCAGGAGAGGGAATAAGTTCTGCCTGGTAGAATTCAAGGAAGGCCTTATAGAGGAGGTGATAATTAAGCTAGGCTGTGGAGAATGACTGGAAATTCCCCAGGCAGAGAAGGAAAAAATGTATTCCTAGCAAGGACGTGGAAGGCACAGAGGCATAAGATACAGAGTAATATTTTGGGTTCGCTAAGGTTGTGTATGATGTGGAAAGCAGTAGAAGGTAAGCCTGGAAATTTTGACTGGGGCTAGGTAAAGTGTCTTAAAAGTGAAGCAAGTGGCAATGTATTTTATTCTGTAAGAAAGAGTGAGTCTAAGAAGTGTTTGAAGTCATTTACTACTTTTTGGGGGGACAGACATGGTCACGTAGGGTGAGCCAAGTAGGGAGACAGCCTTCATTTAAGTGACTGGCTAGGGCAGAGGTGTCTCTCCCACCTCACTCTCACTCCTCTCCAATAGGAAGAGGACTTAACTATGGTTCCCAGGCCCTGTCCTGTCTCCAGAGTCCCCTTTAAAGCCTTCACGGAAAGGCTGAAAGAGATGGTTAGTCCCTTCCTCTCCTATTCCTGAAGTCCAGAGTCAACATCCTTCTACCTAAGTCTCCTTTGCTTGATTTATCAATTTCAGGCATAAAAGTGCCAGCCTAAAAGGGTTGGAGAATGCCTGTGGCTTGGCAGGGCAGGATGCCTAAAATTTTTCTATCTCCAAGATTCTCCCACTTCAACCAAGGTAACAGAGACAGAAGACAGAGAAAAACATGGCCACACGTTTTTACTATTTTTATCATTCTCCACGCTGTGCTTCTCACTCACCCACAAAAGGTCGACTTGCTGTCATACCTGGTCAAACCCCCAAACTCCCCGTAACGTGTGTGTACACCACTACCACCAGCAGCAGGTCAAGCCACAAGCAATGTTGCCAAACACCCCACTGGGTTATGCAACCAGCTTCCCGAGAAGGGCGGGGTGGGTAGAGGTGGGACCAGGGGAGGGCCATGGGTCCCAAGGGAGCTGGCTGCCTGGCCTCCTTGACTGCTGGTCTGACCGCAGTGGCCTCAGAGGGTGGGGGAGGGCTGGCCCTTTATCAGTGCCCTGCAGGGTTGCACCCGACACCCCCTGGCTTCCTCTCTCAACAGACGGAAGGGGAGGCAGCCACAGGGGGCAAGGGGAGGGCTGGGTGTTATCCTAGGCAGCAGAGCCAGGCGGTTACCCCGATGGTGGAGGAACATGGTGGAGGGGGTGTCTGGGACCAGGGAATAACGAGGCCCCTAGTAAGGGGGTGGTATAAACTGAGGTCCAGCTAGTGGACCAGATCTCCTGAGCCATCCACTCATTTTTCCTTATGTCCCAGTTTGGGATAGGATAAAAAAAAGGCTTTGAGGAGTTTCCTTTCCTTAAATGAGAATTTTTAGAGGATTGACTCAGGAGTTGAAGGGATACTGAGCCTCACTATCAGGCCAAAAGAGCTTCGGGCTTTCAAGGGAACTAGGTAGGACTAAGGTTCTCAGACCCTGACATCTAAGAGTTTATGCCCTGCTAGCAGAGTCCAGCACTGACACCAAAATGGATGAAGGCTGATAGATGAGCCTAGAATAGCTCAGAAGAAATAACTCCTGTGGCTTAATTCTAAATCTAGAAAGAAAAGTAGGTTTCATGGTACCAGATCTTGAATCTTAAGACTTGGGCTTAGAGTAGGGTTTAATGGTGTGCACCAGTAGTCCTAGTTCCTGGGAAGCTGGACATCTTGGTGTAGGGTATAATGGTGTGCACCGGTAGTCCCAGTTCTTGGGAAGCTGGACTTCTTGGTGTAGGGTATAATGGTGTGCACCAGTAGTTCCAGTTCTTGTTGGACTCTGCTAGTGGGGCATAACTCTTAGATGTCATGGTCTGAGAACCTTAGTTGGGAGGATCACATGAGTCTAGGAGTTGGAGGCCAACCTGGGTAACTTGGTGAGACCCTATCTCTAAGCAAAAAAAAAAAAAAAAAAAAAAATAGACTTGAACTTGGGGCCTGGGATTTATTGGGTATGTGGCCTTGGGCAACCCAATCTTTTTGAGCTTTATTTCTTCATCTAAAATAATGGAGATAATGATGATAATACTCACTCAGTGGAATTGTTGGGCAGTTGAAATGGGATCAATACAAAACTAACTCTGTTACTATTAAGAGATGAAAGCTCAGAAACCTGGAGGCCAGAGTGCCTTAGGGGCTTGAGGAACTGAGAACACCCTACCTGGATGCCAGGCTTTGGTATAGAGATGTTTGGAACAGAACTGGAGCCAGTAGGCAGCCTGATTCTGGGAGAGAGCCAAGGCTAGGATATACCAGTGGTTGTGGGGATGGGCAGTGGCTAGACTTCCAGGAACTAGCACTCAGACCATGGGTCTCCATCCCAGCACTACTGGGCAGGGCTAATTCTAGCCACACAGTGGGCTCAGTGCCAGCCTTATGGGGTTCAGTCACCTTCCAGGAACCCCAGAACCTCCACCCCACCCCACACTGTTGCAATCCTCTGCAGTGGGCGGAGCTGCCTAGGAAGTCCCACTCTCTGCTCTGTGGAGGAGGGAAGGCCAGATGCTACTTACTTACCCCCTTTCACAGACATCCTTTTCATCCCAACCTCTCATCTTTGCTGCTGCTGCTCCCCTCCACCTGCAATGTCCTCTTTGGCCTTTTCTACCAATCCGAGGCAGTATGGAATAGAACAGCAATCTGGGTTTGAGTCTCAGCTCAGCACCTAGCAGTGTGGACTTGAGCAAATTATCTAACTTCTCTGAGCCTCAGTTTCCCTTTGGTAAGTGGGGAGAAGAGAGCTTCTATCATAGGCTGTGTGAGGGATCAGATGAGGCAATGTCCCTATAGTGCATGCACAGAAATTGCATTAACGTTGCTTCTCTTCTTCTGATCTATTCCCCAAGGCCCACTCAGTTCAAGCTCTAGCTCTTCCATGTTTTTTCTGGCTACTTTAGCCTATATACATATTGCTCTTCTCTGACTCCTCCTGCAGTTATATGTACCATCAAGCTAATAACTTCATTGAAATAGTTTATTTTCTATTAGAGGTATACGATTTTGTGTTTTATTATGTCATCCTGCAATAGTGATGATATAAACTGTATTGTATAAGAACTTGTCTCAAACACCATAGTATCATGGTTAAGAGGGTAAGTTTCAGAGTCAGAAATGCCTACACTCAAACCTTGGCTCTGACATTTACTTTGAGATCTCAGGCACATTTTTTTTTTCAGAGGCAGGGTCTTATTATGTTGCCTAGGCTGGTCTCCAACTTCCAGGCTCAAATGATCCTCTCACCTCAGCCTCCCAAGTAGCTGTGACTACATGTTTGTACCACCTCGTCTGGCTCTCAGGCAAATTCTTAATATCTTATAGCCTAATTTTGTCCATATGTAATTTGAGGACAATAGCAATATTTATTTTAAATGAGTTAAAAAGTGAGCATGTGTGTTTAATTCAGTGATTCATGCCTGGGATATAGAAAGTACTATTAAATGGTCCATATATGGGCTTGGCATCTGTAGCTCAGCGGCTACAGCACCAGCCACATGCACCAGAGCTGGCAGGTTCAAATCAGCCTGGGCCTGCCAAACAACGACAACTGCAGCCAAAAAATAGCTGGGTGTTGTGGCAGGCGCCTATAGTCCCAGCTACTTGGGAGGCTGAAGCAAGAGAATTGCTTAAGCCCAAGAGCTGGAGGTTGCTGTGAGCTGTGATGCTACAGCACTCTACTGAGTGAGAATGGAGAGACAGTGAGATGCTGTCTCAAAAAAAAAAAAGGTCCATATATGGTACACATAATCATTATTAAATTATTAAATAATTATAAAATATATTAAATTATCATTACCATATTAAATTATTATTAACTAATAGATAAACTTTTTTTTTTCTTGAGACAGAGCCCCAAGCTGTCACCCTGGGTAGAGTGTTGTGGCATTACAGCTCACAGCAACCTCCAACTCCTGGGCTCAAGTGATTCTCCTGCCTCCACCTCCCAAGTAGCTGGAACTAGAGGTGTCCACCACAACACCCAGCTATTTTTTGGTTGCAGTCATCATTGTTGTTTGGCAGGCCTGGGCTGGATCAGATGTATGTGGCTGGCGCCTTAGCCCCTTGAGCCATTTTGTCTTTTTTATATATATGCCTCAAGGTAGCTAGTTTGGAGTAGAAAATACAGTATTCATTCAACAAATATTTAGAGAGTATGTACTAAATTGCTGAATTCAGGAGATACCAAGATAATATAGGTGTGGTCCGTGCCTTTGGGTGATTACAGTCTAATGGAGCACATGCATGTATAAACAAATATATAGTTGAGGCTAATGATGTGCATAAATAAAGTTCTTTGGGAACAAAGACAAAAGAGCAACTGGCTACTTGGGAAGGCCTGGGCAATATATTGAGACCCCTTCTAGTTTTTTCTATTTTTTAAAATTTCTTTTCTTTCTTTCTTTCTTTTTTTGAGACAGAGTCTCACTTTGTCACCCTTGGTAGAGTGTGATGGCATCACAGCTCATAGCAACCTCCAACTCTTGCACTTAAGCCATTCTCTTGCCTCAGCCTCCCAAGTAGCTGGGACTACAGGTGCCCACCACAATGTCCGGCTATTTTTTTGTTGCAGTTGTCATTGTTTTAGCTGGCCCGGGCCGGGCTTGAACCCACCAGCCTTGGTGTATGTGGTTGGCACCATAGGCCCTGTGCTATGGGTGCCGAGCCACCGGGAGGTAGTCTTTAAACTAGTCCTTTTTTTTTTTTTTTTTTTTTCCCATTTAACTGCAGTCTGGGGCACACTTCCAAGTTGCCTTGGAGAATGCTCCTCAAACTAGTCTTATTTATTTATTTTTTGAGACAGAGTCTCGTTATGTTGCCCTCAGTAGAGTGCCGTGGCATCATAGCTAATAGCAACCTCCTACTCTTGGGCTTAAGCAATTCTCTTGCCTCAGCCTCCCAAGTAGCTGGGACTACAGGTGCCCGCCACAACACCTGACTATTTTTTTTAATTGTAGTTTTTTTTTTTTTTAGAAACAGAGTCTCACTCTATCACCCTAAGTAGAGTTCTATGGCATCACAGCTCATAGCAACCTCCAACTCCTGGGCTCAGGCGATTCTCTTGCCTCTGCCTCCTGAGTAGCTGGGAGTATAGGTGCCTGCCACAACTTGCAGCTATTTTTTTGTTGCAGTTTGGCTGGGGCCAGGTTCGAGCTCGCCACCCTCAGTCTATGGGGCCGGCACCCTACCCACTGAGCCACAGGTGCTGCCCTGTTGTAGTTGCTATTGTAGTTTGGCAGGCCCGGGTTGGGTTCAAACCTACCGGCCCTGGTGTATGTGGCTGGTGCTCTAGCTGCTGAGCTACAGGCGCCAAGCCTGAACTAGTCTTGAAGAATGGAAATTTTCTAGGGGGAAAAAAGGGACAACATTAAGGGCAGAAGAAACCATATATGTAAATGCACCATTGTTGGGAGAAAGTCTACGAAGGTGTGATCAATTACAGTGCATAAGAGCCCTAGGGTCATAAAAGGAGGTTTGGGTGGAGAGAGTTGGGTGGAGAAGTTTCTCAGGTTCCTGAGACGGCGGTGTAGGTCATGGTGACCAGGGCTAAGGGCCCACTCCCTGAAAGGAATCTAGTTGCCTGTCAATGTTCTCAGCTATCCCTCTTCCTCCAAATACCCCAGTGCAGGGTAGGCTGACTTACTTACCCTGGTAAACTCAGAGGGCTTTCCTGACATATTTCCATCTTGTGAGTCACCATCTTGATCAAAACTAATACGGAGAGGGATTCCTGGGGCTCCATTTCCTATAGTGAGCAGAGGCCCCTTTGGTTCCCCAAGTCTCACATGTAACATGTTGAAGCACAGGAGGAGAGGTCATCTCATTGTCTCAGTACCTCTGGGCTCCTCCCCAAATTCTCTGGTATTTAAAGCTCTTCCCAGGTAGACCATTTCCACACCAGGGCCTCATACTCTCCCTGTCGGTAATTTTCTTCACCTGCCGCCTTTGTAGCTGCACTTGAAACCGTGCTCAGAACCCGGTTGCCGCTACATCTGGCCATGTTTTCCCCAGAGAGATCATTTGCCAGAAAATGAGATACCCACAAGGAGGAAGGTGTAGGGCTCCGAGCCTCCTCTCCCAGCAACAATCAACTTTCTTTTGCCAGAATGAAGGGACATATATTAAGGATTGGTGGACCATCAGCTGAATCACCCAGACAGGTCACAAAAGTAAACTTTATTGCTCTTTTCTCTCTGGTGGAAGGAGTGATAGAAGGAAGAAATAAAAAGGGCCGGGTATGATGGCTCACACCTGCAATCCTTACACTCTGGGCGGCCGAGGCGGGTGGCTCACTTGAGCTCGCTAGTTCGAGACCAACCTGAGCAAGAGCCAGACCCCATCTCTAAAAATAGCCAGGCGTTGTGGCAGGCACCTGTAGTCCCAGCTATTTTGGAGGCTGAGACAAGAGAATTGCTTGAGCCCAAGAGTTTGAGGTTGCTGTGAGCTATGATGCCACAGCACTCTACTAAGGGGGATAAAGTGGAACTCTGTCTCAAAATAATAATAATAATATTAATAATCAGGAAAAACCAAAGAATGGAAAAGGAGAGTAAAAACTGGAGCAATTCAATTCAGAGAAAATCCTTTGAAATATTCATTTTGACAGCTCGGCGCCTGAAGCTCAAGCCGTTAAGGTGCCAGCCACATACCCCAGAGCTGACAGGTTTGAATCCAGCCCGGCCCTGCCAAACAACAATGACAACTACAACTAAAAAATAGCCAGGCATGTGGCGGGTGCCGGTAGTCCCAGCTACTTGGGAGGCTGAGGCAAGAGAATCGCTTAAGCCCAAGAGTTTGAGGTTGCTGTGAGCTGTGATGCCATGGCATTCTACCGAGGGTGACAAAGTGAGACTCTGTTTCTAAAAAATAATAATAATAAATAAAATAAAATAAACAAGTTAGCTATATAAGAGGTTAGGTGGGGCAGCGCCTGTGGCTCAAGGGAGTAGGGCGCCAGCCCCTTATGCCGGAGGTGGTGGGTTCAAACCCAGCCCCAGCCGAAAACTGCAAAAAAAAAAGAGGTTAGGTGGTAATAAGTGTTATAGAGAAAATTAAAAGTAAAAAGGAGGGTAGGTGACAGTTGTGCTATATTGTATGATTTTATTTTGTTGTTGTTTTGAGACAGAGTCTCACTATGTCACCCTCGGTAGTATGCCATGGCATCACAGCTCACAGTGACCTCAAACTCTTGGGCTTAAGCAATTCTCTTACCTCAGCCTCCTAAGTAGCCGGGACTATAGGAGCCTACCACAACACCGGCTATTTTTTTTTTAGGCCGGGTCTCACTATGTTGCCCTTGGTAGAGTGTGCTGGCATCTCAGCTCACAGCAATCTCAAACTCTTGAGCTCAAGCGATGGTCTTGCCTCAGCCTCCCTAGTAGCTGGGACTACAGGCATCTGCCACAACACCTGGCTATTTTTTGTTGCATTTGTCATTATTGGTTAGCTGGCTCAGGCTGGATTCGAAACCGCCAGCCTCGGTGTATATGGCTGGTGCTGTAACCACTGTGCTATAGCCAACACCCAGCTATTTTTTGTTATTGTTGTTGTGATTGTTGTTTAGCAGGCCCAGGCTGGGTTCGAACCTGCCAGCCCCTGTGTATATGACCAGAGCCCTAGCCACTGAGCTCAGGCACCTAGCCTATTTGGTTTTTTTTTTTTTGTTTGTTTGTTTGAGACAGAGTCTTACTCTAGCCTCCCAGGCGCCCACCACAATGCCTGGCCATTTCTTGGTGCAGTTATCATTGTTGTTTAGCTGGCCCAGGCTGGGTTTGAACTCACCAGCCTCAGTGTAGGTGGCTGGCGCCCTACTCACTGAGCTACGGGCGCCAAGCCTGCTTGTTTTTTTAAAGATAAGGTCTCACTGTGTCACTCAGTCTGGGCTACAACTTCAGGGACAAGAGATCCTCCTGATTTAGCCTCTCTAGTAGCTGGGATTACAGCCCATAGCACCACACCCAGCTCTATGTTGCACAAGTTGGAATGGTACCTATTGTTCACATTGTACAGAAGTGAGAGATAGAGAGGAAGTGAAATAGATCAAGGAACACTTTACTAATAAAAGACCTCAAAGGAGTAAGGGAATGAACCAAGTGGATATTTATTTATTTATTCACTTATTTATTTTATTTTATTTGAGACAGAGTATCACCATGTCTATCTGGATAGAGTGCTGTGGCACAACAGGTCTCAGCAACCTCAAACTCTTGGGCTTCAGCGATTCTTTTGCCTCAGCCTCCTAAGTAGCTGGGACTACAGGCACCTGCCACAATGCCTGGCTATTTTTTTATTGCAGTTGTCATTGTTGGTTAACTGGCCCGGGCCAGGTTTGAACCTGCCAGCCTGGGTGTATGTGGCTGGCACCCTACTCACTGAGCTATGGGCACCGCCCACTTATTTATTTTTTTGAGACAGAGTCTCACTTTGTCACCCTCGGTTGAGTGCTGTAATGTCACAGCAGCCTTTGTCAAACTCTTGGGTTCAAGTAATTCTCTTGCCTCAGCCTCCCAAGTAGCTGGGATCATAGATGCCCGCCACAACACCTGGCTATTTTTAGAGATAAGGTCTTGCTCTGGCTCAGGCTGGTTTCAAACCTGTGAGCTCAGGTGATCCACCCTCCTTGGCCTCCCAGAGTGCTAGGATTACAGGCATGAGCCACCATGCCCAAACCAGGTGGATATTTAAGGGAAGAGTATTCTAGCCAAAGAGAATTCAAAGGAAAGTGTGGAAGAAAAGTATTAACATAGTTTTCCACTGGGTGCAGTGGCTCACGCCTGTAATCCTAGCATGCTGGGATGCCGAGGTGGGTGGATTGCCTGAGCTCACAGGTTCTATAATCCCAGCTACTTGGGAGGCTGAGGTAGGAGAATCATGTGAGCCCAGGAGTTTAAGGTTGCTGTGAGCTGTGATGTGGCCATTGTACTACGGCCCCTGTGATAGAGTATGTTCCTTTCTCAAACAAACAAAACAAAACCTTCCACTAGCTGGGCGTTGTGGCGGGCACCTGCAGTCCCAGCTACTCGGATGGCTGAGGCAAGAGAATCGCTTGAGCCCAAGAGTTTGAGGTTGCTGTGAGCTGTGACGCCACTTCACTCTACTGAGGGCGACATAGGGAGACTGACTAAAAAAAAAAAACGCTTGAACTGTTAAATGCCTACTATGTTTTAATCTTATGAACACTTCTGAGGAGGGGAATGAAATAATGGAAACAATTTGTGTGTGTGTGTGTGTGTGTGTGTGTGTGTGTGTGTGTGAGACAGGGTCTTGCTTCTGTCTCCCAGACTATAGTATAGCGGTGTTCTCATAGCTCACTACAACCTCAAACTCCTGGACACAACCTCCCACAACACCTGCCCCAACCTCCCAATTAGCTGGGACAACAGGAGCCTGTCACCATGTCAGCTACTTTTTGTATTTTTGGACAGATGGAATTTTGTTCTCACCAAGGCTTCTCTAGACCCCGAACCCCTGGTCTCAAGCAATCCTCCCACGTTGGCTTCATAACATGCTAGGATTACAGGCATGAGCCACTGCATCCAGCAGGAAACAATGGTTTTAATTGAGGTAAAAAATGGACCATCTTGGGCGACACCTGTGGCTCAATGGAGTAGGGCGCCAACTCCATATGCCAGAGGTGGTGGGTTCAAACCGAGCCTTAGCCAAAAACTACAAAAAAAAAAAAAAAAGAACCATCTTAACATGTACAATTCAGTGGTGTTAAGTATATTCACAGTGTTGTGCAACCACCACCTCTCTCTAGTTCCAAAACTTTTTCATCACTGTTAAAGAAAACCTCATACCCTTAAAGCAATCACTCCCTATTTTTCCCTCCTCCCAGCTCTGGCGAAGACCAATCTGCTTTTTGTCCCTATGGATATTTCAAATACATGGAATCAAGCAATATGTGGCCTTTTGTGTCTGGGTTCTTGCGCTTAGCAAAACCTTTTCCAGACTCATCTGTTTTCAGTCCACACCACAGCTGAGTAACATTCCATTGCTGGATACATACTGTTTTATTCACTTATTCATTAGTTGATGGACAGCAATTTGGGTTGTTTCTGCCTTTTGACTTTTGTAAATAGCACTGCTAAGAACATTAATATAACAAATATTTTAGTTTGGAGTGGAATTGTTGGGACATAACTATTTTTTACCTTTATGAGGAACTGCCAAACTATTTACCACACTGGCTGCCCCATTTCATATTCCCAATGGCAATGTGTGAAGATTCTGATTTTTCCACATCCTTGCACTGGTTATTTTCTGAATATTTTTTGGTTTAGTAAATTTTTTTTTAACAACCTTCCTAGTGGGTATGAAGTAGTGTCTCATTGTGGTTTTAATTTGCATTTCCCTAATGACTAATGATTTAAGCATCTTTTCATATGTTTGCGGTATATTTGCATATCTTCTTTGGAGAAACGTCTATTCAAGTCCTTCATCCATTTTTAGTTTGGGTTATTTGTCTTTTTGTTGTTGAGTTGTATGTGTTCTTTATATATTCCGGATTCTAGACCCTTATCAGATACATGAATTGCAAATTTGTTTCCTATTCTTTAAGTTGTATGCAAGCAATTTTAAGATGATTAACTTGACAGCTGTGTGTGCTGTCAAGGATTGGAAGAAAGATGGTAAGCAGAAACATCAACTAGGAAGGCATTGCAGTTTTTCAGGTTACAATGAACACAATACAATAAAAGAGAGGAAAATATCCTCAAAAGATATTCACCACAAAGGAAATGAGGAAAAGTCATAGTGTAATGGATGAGATCAGCCATTTGCAGAAGTAGCAAACAATCTGGTATAGTTTCAGGGAAGCATAATTCTATCGATATATCTAAAATTCTAGCAACCTAATCACTTAAAGTAAAATGTCCGGAGCCTTAACATAATCAAACTCTAACCTGGCTCGGTGCCTGTGGCTCAAGCGGCTAAGGCACCAGCCACGTACACCTGAGCTGGCGGGTTCGAATCCAGCCCGGCCCGCTGAATAACAATGACGGCTGCAACCAAAAAAATAGCCGGGCGTTGTGGCGGGTGCCTGTGGTCCCAGCTACTTGGGAGGCTGAGGCAAGAGAATCCCTTAAGCCCAGGAGTTGGAGATTGCTGTGAGCTGTGATGCCACAGCACTCTACCCAGGGCAACAACTTGAGGGTGTCTCAAAAATAAATAAATAAATTAATAATAATAATAATAAAGAAATCAATCTCTAACCCAATCAATTATAATAAAATGGCTAAAGGGAATATAAACAGAATCAATTATATTATCTTGGCTAGAGCTGAAGCCCAATCAATTGAATTGTGCCTTGGCTTCATAGAATTGTCAATATTTCTCCAGTGACATTTATGGGAGGGGGTTACCTGTTTGGTCAATATGAATGAATATCTTAAATCTTTATAATGAAGATGGATGCTATTCTATTAGTCATTAAAATTATCCAACTAATTCTATTTGTTTACTAAGCAATCTTTTTTTTTTTTTTTTTTTGAGACAGTCTCACTTTGTCACCCTTGGTTATGAGCCATGGCATCATAGCTCACAGCAACCTCAAACTCTTGAGCTCAAGTGATTCTCTTGCCTCAGCCTCCCATGTAGCTGCAGGTGCAGGCGCCTACCACAATACCTGGCTATTTTTAGAGACGGGGGTGGGGGTGGGGGTGTCTCACTCTTGCTCAGGCTGGTCTCCAACAGTGAGCTTAGGCAATCCACCCAGCTCAGCCTCCCAGAGTGCTGGGATTACTGGCATGAGCCACTGTACCTGGCCTCTACTAAGCAGTCTTCTAATTATCATATTGACTTCCAAGGTGGTGAACGATTTTGATTAGCCAATAGGATTGTCTAGGCCACTGTAAGTTTTATGTAGTAACATGTAAATCAACTATGTGGCTTAAACATTATGCTCTTCTACATTTGGTCAGAATAGGTGAGTTTTCCCAAGATGAATTAATTGATCAAAATTGAACTTCTGGGCATTCGAGCTAAGGCTTGGATCTTCTTACAGAAAAAAAAAATCAGTATTTTTTTCCTTGCCACTCTAACATCAACCCACTTTGGAAAGAACCTTATTTCAAATGATCAGAGTCACAGGGAGAGGAATGTTTTATTGTTTTGTTTTTTCCATTCTATAGTGAAACCAGAGACTCAGAAAAGCAATTTCAATAACCTAGGGCCCCACCGTTCACCTAGATTAGACTCTAGCAGTTCTCAACCTGTGGGTCACAACCATAGGAACTGTATTAAAAGGGCCGCGGCATTAGGAAGGTTGAGAACCACTGCTCTAGACACTAACTCCCAGCCCAGGGCTTATTCTGACTCTTGCTATCACAAATCATATATTGCTTCTACTCCAGCCACTTAAGAACAGGAAGCATGGCTTGGTGCTTGTAGCTCAGTGGTTAGGGTGCTGGCCCCATGCACTGGGACTGGTGGGTTCCAACCCATCTCGGGCCTGCTAAATAACAACAACAACAACAACAACAACAACTACAACAAAATAGCTGGGCGTTGTGGCAGGAGCCTGTAGTCCCAGCTACTTGGGAGACTGAGGCAAGAAAATCTCTTACACCCAAGAGTTTGAGGTTGCTGTGAGCTATGACACCATGGCGCTCTATCCAGGGCAACATAGTAAAACTGTCTCAAAAAACAAAACAAAACAAAAACAAAAACAGGAAGCAGTACAAGCAGTGGTCATCACACTGGAGTGGGCAGATACAGCTGTTGACCTGGAGAGCTGGGCAAGATGACAGGTAAGGACACCCTGAATCTTGAATTCTCAGTGGGGCATTTTCTGGTAGTGAAGCAGACAATGGAAGCGTGGCATCTTTGTGACTGAACAACAGTCTGGCTTTGTTTCTGAGGTATAGGAGGTGTCTCATCTCTCCAACACACAGCTATAATGAAACCTAAAAGTTCACAAGGGAGGATTCCTAGAGTTATATAGCTGTTGCTTTCTTCCAAGGGAATATGTTGGGAGTGCTACCTGAATGAACTCTTCAGACTGCTACCTTGAGATCTCCCCCTACTTCTGAATTACTTGATCAACCTTCCTCAGGACTGCATCACACATAGCTGTGTAGAGAGCAACACTGTTGTGGACAGAATTGAAAGTTAGATATGCATTTGGAGGAATCTTAACTTTTTCACCCTCCACAGAACTGTGACACAGGCCTTCATTAGAAAGAGGGATGCTTGGCTTAGCGCCTGTGCTCAGTTGATAGGTTGCCAGCCACATACACTGCGGCTGGTGGGTTCAAGCCCGGCCCGGCCCTGCCAAACAACAGTGACGACTACAACAAAAAAATAGCTTGGTGTTGTGGTGGGCGCCTGTCATCCCAGCTACTTGGGAGGCTAAGGCAAGAGGATCACTAAAGCCCAAGAGTTTGAGGTTGCTGTGAGCTGTGCTCTACCCTCAGCTCTGTCTAAAAAAAAAAAAAAAAAGAAGAAGGGTGGCTCCTGTGGCTCGAAGGAGTAGGGTGCCAGCCCCATATGCCGGAGGTGGCGGGTTCAAACCCAGCCCCAGCCAAAGATAAGAAAAATTAAAAAATTAAAAAAGTGGACCTCTGCTAAAAAAAAAAAAGAAAGAAAGAGGGATGTTTCTTTCATTTTATTAAGGTAGAGGGCCAAGAGAAATTCAAATAAGCGGGTGGATTTGGTATTGGAAAAATAAGGCAGTCTCATTTAATTGCATTTATTTATTTATTTATTTATTTATGACAGTCTCACTCTGTTGCCAAGCAAGGCTAGAGATCCATGGCCTCAGCCCAGGTCACAGCAACCTCAAACTCCTGGACTCAAATGCTCTACCTGCCTCAGCCTCCTGAGTAGATGAGACTACAAGCACCCACCACCATTCCTGGCTGATTTTTCTATTTTTAGTAGGGACAGAGTCTTGCTCTTGCTCAGGCTGTTCTTGAATTCCTGAACTCAAGCACTCCTCCCACCTCTGCCTCCCAGAGTTACAGGTGGGAGCCCAGCCGTTATTTTATTAATGAAATTATTAACGTTTATTTTATTAATGAAACATGAGGCAAGGTCATCTTCTGAGAGGGAAGGTGGTACTGGAGATTTTAGAAGAGAGAAGATGTGAAGCAGTCACTGCACAAAGTAGAAAAGAGATTTTACCAGGGAAATATAGAATTATTTGTATATGTTAAATTTGGGGATGCAAATTTAAAGTGATATTCATTAGCAAAATTCTGGGATTTTCTTTATCAATATTTAGCTGCCCAGGTTAAAATATAGAGAGATTGAATTGTTGGATTTAACTAGAATTGTGTTTTTTCCAGGAAATTTTGATGGAGGATATGGGGGCAAGGAAGTTAACAAGGTCTGAAAGTTTATAGTTGTGGATATAAAGGGTAGTTGATGGATAATTTAAAAAATAAAGTAAAAAGATAGGCCAGGCATGATGGCTCATACCTGTAATCCTCGCACTTTGAGAGGCTGAGGTGGGAAGATTGTTTGAGGCCAGGGTTTTTGAGACCAGCCTGGGCAACGCAGTGCAACCTCATCTGTACAAAAAAAATTGTTTTTTAATTGGGCATGATGGTGCACTCCTATAGTCCCAGCTACAGCTCCCTTGAGCCCAGGAGTTAAAAGTTGCAATGAGCTATGATGATGCCATGGCATTCTAGTTCAGGTAACAGAGGGAGACTCTGTCTCAAAAAATTAAGAAAAAAACAAAAAGATAGTACCAATGGTTTAGAGGTCTTTGTGGAAGGAGGGATATAGGTGAGAAGAGGGAAATTAGGATAGGAAGATGAATAACAGGATATGAGCAGAAGGAAAGACAGAAGATGGTAAACAGAAGCTGAGACACTCAAAATGAGCATTTCTTTCTTTCTTTTTTTTTTTTTTTTGGAGACAGAGCCTCAAGTTGTTGCCCTGAGTAGAGTGTGGTGGCATCACAGCTCACAGCAACCCCCAACTCCTGAGCTTAAGCGATTCTCTTGCCTCAGCCTCCCAAGTAGCTGGGACTATTTTTTGTTGTGGTTTGGCTGGGGCTGGGTTTGAAACCGCCACCCTTGGTATATAGGGCTGGCGCCCTACCCACTGAGCCACAGGCGCCACCCAGCTAACTTCTTGTTTTGGTTTTTTTTTTTTTTTTTGGTGGAAACAGTCTCACTTTATTGCCCTCGGTAGAGTACCATGGCGTCACACAGCTCACAGCAACCTCCAACTCCTGGACTTAGGCGATTCTCTTGCTTCAGCCTCCCTGTAGCTGGGACTCAGCCTCCCTGTAGCTGGGACTACAGGCATCCACCACAACGCCTGGCTATTTTTTGTTGCAGTTTGGCCGGGGCGGCTTTGAACCCACCACTCTTGGTACATGGGGCCAGCGCCCTACTCCCTGAGCCATAGGTACTGCCCCAAGCTAACTTGTTTATTTCATTTACTGTCTACTTTTGCCCACCATCTAGAATGCAAGTTACTATGAGGATAGCGATGTTTGTCTATTTTGTTCACTGCTTTATCACCATTTCCTAGAGTGAGTTCCTGGCACACTGTTGGTATTCAATAAATATTTACTTATTTATTTTTTTGAGATAGAAGTTCACTCCATTGCCCCAGGCTAGAGTGCACAGGCATCTTGGTCACAGCAATCTCAAACTCCTGGGCTCAGAGACGGGCACAGTGGCTCATGCCTGTAATCCCAGCACTCTGAGAGGCCTAGATGGGTGGATTGCATGAGCTCAGAAGTTCTAGGCCATTCTGAGCAAGAGTGAGACCCCATCTCTATTAAAAATAGAAAAACTAGCTGGGGGTGGTGGTGCCTGTGGCTCAGTCGATAGGGCGCCAGCCCCATATACCAAGGGTGGCGGGTTCAAACCCAGCCCCGGCTGAACTGCAACAAAAAAAATAGCCAGGAGTTGTGGCGGGTGCCTGTAGTCCCAGCTACTCTGGAGGCTGAGGCAAGAGAATCGCTTAAGCCCAGGAGTTGGAGGTTGCTGTGAACTGTGTGATGCCACGGCACTCTACTGAGGGCCATAAACTGAGACTGTCTCTACAAAAAAAAAAGAATGTTTGGGCGGCACCTGTGGCTCAAAGGACTAGAGTGCTGGCCCCATACGCCGGAGGTGGCAGGTTCAAACTCAGCCCTGGCCAAAAACTGCAAAAAAAAAAAGAGAAAGAAAAAGAAAAAGAAAGAAAGAAAGAAAAACTAGCTGGGTGTAGGGGTGGGCGCCTGTAGTCCCAGCTACTCAGGAGATTGAGACAAGAGGATCACTTGAGTCCAGACTTAGATTGCTGTGAGTTATGATGCCATAGCACTCTACAACCATGGCACTCTACCAAGAGCAACATAATGAGAGTCTGTCTCAAAAGCAAACAAACAAACAAACAAAAAAACATCTCAGCTCAAGCAATCTTCCTGCCTCAGCCTCCTGAGTAGCTGAGACTGTAGGTGCCTGCCTGGCTAATTTTTCTATTTTTATTTTATTTTATTTATTTATTTATTTATTTATTTATTTATTGAGACAGAGTTTTATATGTCGCCGCTCGGTAGAGTGCAGTAGTGTCACAGCTCACAGCAAACTCAAACTCCTGGGGTTAAGTGATTCTCTTGCCTCAGCCTTCCAAATAGCTGGGACTACAGATGTCTGCCACAATGCCTGGCTATTTTTTTGTTGTAGTTGTCATTGTTGTTTAGCAGGCTTGTGCTGGGTTCAAACCCACCAGCCCCAGTGTATATGGCTGGTTCCCTAATCACTGAACTACAGGTGCTAAGCCGAATCTTTTCTATTTTTGGTAGAGACGGGGTCTCACTCTTGATCAAGCTGGTCTAGAACACCTAAGCTTAAGTGATCCTCCTCCACTTCAGCCTCCCAGAGCTCAAGGATTACAGACATGAGCCATTGGTCTTACATTTTTTAAAAACAACCAGGAGTTGGGCGATGCCCATAGCTCAGTGGGTAGGGCATCAGCCAAAGGAGCCTGGCAGATTCCACCAACCAGGTCTGCTAAAAACTACAATGACACCTGCAGCAACAACAATGAAAAAATAGCTGGACATTGTGGCAGGCACCTGTAGTCCCAGTTACTTGAGAGGCTGAAGCAAGAGAATCGCTTAAGCTCAAGAATTTGAGGTTGCTGTGAGCTGTGATGCCACTCTACCACAGGCGACATAGTGAGACTCTGTCTCAAAAAAAACCCCCAAAAAACAAACAAAAAAACCCCGCAAAAAACCTGGAGTTCAAGACCAACCTGAGCAAGAGTGAGATCCCATCTATACTAAAAATAGAAAAAACTACCTAGACTCCTGTAGTCTCTGCTACTTGGAAGTTTGAGGGAAGAGGATCACTTGAGCCCAGGAGTTTGAGGTTGCTGTGACCCATGATGACGCCACTGCACTCTAGATTGGGTGAAAGGGTGAGATGGTGTCTCAAAAAAGAGGGGGGAGGTAAATTTTTTATTACATATATTTTGCTATAATAAAAAAAGTTAAAAAAAAGTTTAAAAATTTCTTACATATCTTAACTTTCCTACTCTTATTCACATCAAACCCTTCCTATCATTCCTTCAATGCATGAGTGAATCAAGGCCTAACTCAACATCCTCACTTCTCCTTGACCTCACCCCCTACTAATCCCCAGGGATCACACCCTTCTCAGTATACGTCTCTTATATGACATTTAATCCTACATTGCCCTTTGACACAGCCCATTCATCTTTACATCTTGCATTTTCACAAACATTTATTCCAAAAAAAGCATTCATTCCATTCAGTAAACATGTACTGTTTGGGTAGTAGGTGCTAAGGAAATACAATAAATAGAACAAAGCACTGCCTTGAATAGCAAGTCTGGTGAGTTAAACTGATTTTTTTTTTTTTTTGAGACAAGGTCTCATTTGATCACTCTTGGTAGAGTGCTAAGGTGTCACAGGTCACAGCAACCTCAAACTCTTGGCTCAAGCAATTCTTTTGCCTCAGCTTCCCACATACCTGGGACTATAGGCACCTGCCACAGCGCCTAGCTATTTTTTAGAGATGGGATCTTGCTCTTGCTCAGGTTGGTATCAAACTTGTAAGCTCAGGCAAGCTACCCACCTCGGCCTCCCAAGTGCTGAGATTACAGGAGTGAGCCACCATGCCTGCCCTCTAAACTGATGATAACAATATGGCTGGGAGCAGAGTCGATGACTGCCAGGAGGAAGTGTCCAACTCCACCTGGGGACATCAGAGAATGCTCCATGGGGAGACTTTGATTTTGGCTCGGCGCCTGTAGCACAGTGGTTACAGCTCCAGCCACATACACTGAGGGTGGCTGCTTTGAACCAGGCCCGGGCCAGCTAAACAACAATGACATCTGCAACAAAAAATAGCCAGGTGTTGTGGCGGGCGCCTTTGGTGGCTGGGTGCTTCCCAGCTACTTGGAGAGTATGAGAGAAGAGAATTGCTTAAGCCCAAGAGTTGGAAGTTGCTGTGAGCTGTGACGTCACAGCACTCTACCAAGGACGACATAGTGAGACTCTGTCTCAAAAAAAAAAAGACTTTGTTCTTTACAGTTTTTCCCCATTATAGCACAGCACCCACATCTTTTACTTTTAGAACACCTAGAAAATATGGAAACACTGAAAAAATCCTATTATGTCAAAATAGCCACTGGTTTTATATTATATATATATATATTTTTTTTAATTTAATTTAATTTTTTTTTTTTTTGAGACAGAGTCTCAAGCTGTCACCCTGCACCCTGGTAGAGTGTCATGGTGGTATAGCTCACAGCAACCTCCAACTCTTGGGAGCACACAATCCTCTTGCCTCAGTTTTTCTATTTTTAGTAGAGACAGGGTCTCCCTCTTACTCAGGCTGGTCTTGAACCTGTGAGCTCAAGCAATCCACTTGCCTTGGCCTCCCAGAGTACTAGGATAACAGGTGTGAGCCACCTCGCACTCAGCCAGAGAATTTTAAAGCTAGATGTGGTGCCTGTAGCACAGTGCTTACAGTGCCGGCCACATACACCAGGCTTGTGAGTTCGAACCCAGCCCAGGCCAGCTAAACAACAAAGACAACTGGAACAAAAAATAGCCAGGCGTTGTGGTGGGCACCTGTAATTTCAGCTACTTGGGAGGCTGAGGTAAGAGAATCACTTAAGCCCAAGAATTTGAGGTTGCTGTGAGCTGTGACACCACAGCACTCTAATGAGAGCGACAAAGTGAGACTCTGTGTCAAAAAAAAAAAAAAAGAATTTTAAAGCTAGATAGAGCTCTATCTGGAAAGCTCTGCTCTGTACATCTCTACTTGCCAGAAGTGATTAGCTATAGTCCATCCAGAGAGAATACAGGGACTTGCCAGAGTTCTCTCATTGATTAAGGCAAATCACAACAAACACTAATGTCTCTGCTCCAGTCAGTAGCCTTCCCCCACAGCACAGTTACCCAACAGGCTAGGGAGCTAAGAATCAGCCATCTTCTGGAACAATGTCTGATTGTTAACATTTGCCAGTTACTCCATACTCAAAGAAAGAGAAGCCAACTACCCCCATGAGCCAACCATAGCATGCATTTTTCCTCCTCAGAGTCCTTGTAGAACATCTGGCACTGGTGTAGGGTCCCTCAGGTAGGACTGAGATGCACAAGAGTCTCAGCCTTCCAAGGACTGGATGCACGAGCCCCCAGAAAACGAGAGGAGTGGATTATCAGTAAGAATATGGTTTCAGAATCAGCTTTCCTGTGCTCAAATGTATGGCTGCCAAAATACGATAGTTCTAACACCTTCAGTAAATTATTAAGTGCTATGCAGGGTGTGATGGCATCCCTGTAATCCTAGTCCCCTGGGAGGCCAAGACTGGAAGATACCTTGAGTTCAAGAGACCCTATCTCTACTAAAAAGTAGAAAAAAAGATTAGCCAAGTGTTGTGGTGGGCACCTGCATTCCCAGCTACTTGGGAGGCTGAAGCAAGAGAATCATTTGAGCCCAAGAGTCTGAGGTTGCTGTGAGCTATGACACCTGGCACTCTACCCAGGATGATAGAGTGAGACCCTGTCTCAAAAAAAAAAAAAAAAATTAACTTCTCTGAGCTTCACTTTTCTCATGTGTAAAATGGGTGTAATGCACCTATCAGGCCACATGGCCCACACCTGTAATCCTAGGCCGGTGGGAAGCTGGGGCAAGTGAATTGATTGAGCTCAGGAGTTCGAGAACAGGATGAGCAAGAGCAAGACCTCATCTTTATTAAAAACAGAAAAACTGTGTTTGCTTCAGCAGCACATATACTAAAATTGGAATGATACAGAGAAGATTAGCATGGCCCCCTGCACCAGGATTACATGCAAATTTGTGAAACATTCCATAAAAAAAATAAATAAAAATAGGAAAACTAGTTGGGAATTGTAGCAGGTGCCTATAGTCCCAGCTACTGGGGAGGTTGAGGCAGGACGATCGCTTGAGCACAAGAGTTTGAGGTTGCTGTGAGCTATGATGCTATGGCAGTCTACCCAGGGCAACAGAGTGAGATTCTGTCTCAAAACAAACAGACAAACAAACAAACAAACAAATAAACCAATCTACTTCATAAGGGTTTTTAAAAACTGTTTTAAATAATGTATTCAAAGATTTAGCTTTGTGCATCACATGTAATAACTGGTCAGTAAATGTTAGTATTATCATTAAGTTGCAAAACCAAGGACACTGCCTATAATGCCAGGCACAGTGCTAAATGGTTGAATTCTAATGGTTCATTAGAAATGGTGCAGTGGCATTCTGGGAGGCTGAGGCAGGTAGATTGCCTGAGCTCATGAGCATGAGACCAGCCTGACCCAGAGTGAGACCTCATCTCTAAAAAATATGGCCAGATGTTGTGGTAGGTGCCTGCAGTCCCAGTTACCAGGGAGGCTGAGGCAAGAGAATCACTTGAGCCCAAGACTTTGAGGTTGCTGTGAGCTATAACATCGCAGCACTCTACCAAGGGTGACAAAGTGAGATTCTGTCTCAAAATAAATAAATAAAATAAAATAAACTTTTGTAGAGACAACATCTTGCTATATTGCTAAGGCTTGTCTCCAACTTCTAGCCTAAAGTGATCCTCTCTCCTGGGCCTCCCAAAGTGTTAAAATTATAGGCATGAGCCACTGTACCCAGCCCTTTTTTAAATATAATTTTTTAATTGAATTTATTTTTATTTATTTTTAATTTTTTAGCAGTTTTTGGCAGGGGTTGGGTTTGAACCTGCCACCTCTGGTATATGGGGCCAGCACCCTACTCCTTGAGCCATAGGCACCTCCCCCCCCTTTTTTTTTGAGACAGAGCGTCAAGCTGTCACCCTAGGTAGAGTGCGGTGGCAGCACAGGTCACAGCAACCTCTAACTCATGGGCTCATGTGATTCTCCTCCCAAGTAGCTGGAACTACAGGTGCCTGCCACAACAGCTGTCTATTTTTTGGTTGCAGCTGTCATTGTTTGGCAGGCCCGGGCTGGATTTAAACCCACCAGCTCAGGTGTATGTGTCTGGGCCTTAGCTGCTTGAGCCACGGCGCTGAGCCAACAAAAAAACATTTTTTAAGAGAGGATGTCTCACTATGTTGCCCAGGCTGGAGTACAGTGCCCTGGCTATACATTGACATAACCATAGCTCACTGCAGGCCCCAACTTCTGGGCTCAAGCTAGTCTGCTGCCTCCGCCTCCTGCCTCCGCCTCCCCAAGTAGGTGGGAATACCAAGCACGTGCCACCATGCCACTGTATTGTTTAATTCATTTCTCTGACTACTCTGAGACTATTAAAAAAACTACTGGATGAGTCTCGGCTTTCTTCTTGGAGAATTCCTAAAGGCACAATTGTCAGAGATAGAGTGGGGGGAGGGAAACCTTTTTAGGATAATTAAGGAAATAGGTATCCCTGATATAAGAAGAGGGGTCAAGGACCAAGGAACCAAGGGGTAAGGGAAAGCCAAACTTCATCAAAAAACCCTTTCCTATTGTGAAACCCCTGCATTCAGTAAACTTCTCTTTTAAAAAATTTTTTTTTCAAGAAAATTCAGAAGAGAAACCTTTCTTTTTATTTTGCAACGGCTTGTTCCTACTGGAAAACCGCAGAACCTATTCCCTACACCCTCTCTGATCTGCAAAACTCTGACATCCTATCTCATGTTGAGTCAAAGAAAAGCTGCTTTTAGAAACTTCTCTAGGCCCAGCAAAACCTGGCACTCCACCTTGGAGAGATTGTCATTGTGACTGTCAACTCCAGGAGAGGTAGGTTTATTAAGTTAATATGTTGGGCATCTCCTGGCTCTAGTGTTTGGTTGTATACATTTTCGGTAAGGATGCTGAAGTGACTTGAGCAAGTTAGATGTGTTTGCCTCAGCAACGACAGACAGCATTGACTAAACACGGGGCGCTGGCACTAGGAATAGTGATGAATGCCTTCCTTCAGGAGGGTTGGTGTTAAAGGCTAAGGGGACCTAGCGCCCTCTAAAGGGAGTGCGGATTTAAAGTCGCTAAATCCGGAGGACAATATCACGTGCTCTCGACCCTACCAATTGCAAATTAACAAGCGCTTCCTCAGTTCCCCATGGAAACAACCCCCGCCCCACTAACCCTTCCGCCCCGGGAAGTGGAGAGGCTTTGGCATTTTATTGAGTGTTCGAGCCGACAATCAAGTACCTGAGCCTTCTGGCTGGATATCTTGCTTCCGCTAAGCAAATTAGTATCATGATTGGTCAATGGAGCTATGGCTGACTTACCCTTACCCAATGATTCTTATCCTAGGCGGGATCTAGTGATGACGTAGAGCCAATCAGCGGCCGCGTTGCTTTTGTGGCTCCACGTCGGCACCAGCTGCGGGGCAAGATGGAGGCGCTGATTTTGGTAGGATCCGGAGGGGCAATGGAGATGCTACGGTGTCCAGAGGGCCGAAAGTCAGGGGTGCAGCCCGACGGAGGGTGGGAGAAAGGGCGTTCCTGGTAACCCTCGGGGACTGAAGGTTCTGGCTTTCCCTGGAATAGGTGTGTGGCCTAGTGCAGGAGCTAAGCCTTGGTTTAGAGTAGGAAGCCCTGCAGCAGAGAGAGTCTGAAGTCGGTGGAAAGTTAGAGGGAGTCCTTAGAATACATAGGGTTATAAGCCTACTGGATTCGGGTACCTCAGGTTCTCCCTGTTTTTATTATCATTGTAGATGATATCCTGATTTGAATTTCCCCAAACCTCCAAACTTGTCCTAAGTTGTAGGACTATATATGATACAGGTGTTTTGTCATCACAGGCGCTTCCTGGTGGTTTTCAGAGTTTGATTCTCCATTTGATAAATACTCTGTCACATTCCTGCAAAAAAAATTGTTGTCTCTTTACTTCGGTTTCCTGTTAATCTCTGTTGTATAGGTTAGGCAATGACAAAGAATCGATATTCCATCAAAGTTCTGGAATACCTGATAGAGTTAGCATGGATTGTAGAGTATTTTTCCAGACTCTTTAGTCTGTTCTTCTTTTTCCTCCCCATTTAGGCCTTAGGAATTCTTATTGTAGGATCTAGGATGCTAATTTCTCCCTCTCTGGTTACATGAGAATGGTAGTGGCTAAGGAGGTGTATCAGTCCTCTTGTCCATATGGTCCTTTTTTGGTTCAAACAAATACCCCTTCTTTAGCACTGGACCAGAGCATTTCTTTCAAAAGTGCTTTGTTTTGTAATTTGGAGAAGTTTATGTGTGTGGTGTACGAATTTAGCTCCCAAACTCCTTCCTAGAACTCTTTTCTTTCTTTTTTCCTTTATTTTATTTTATTTATTTAGAGACAGAGTCTCACTTTGTCACCCTCAGTAGAGTGCTGTGGCATCACAGTTCACAGCAACCTCCACATCTTGGACTTAGGCGATTCTCTTGCTTCAGTTTCCCAAGTAGCTGGGACTACAGGCGCCCGCCACAATACCCAGCTATTTTTTGGTTGGAGTTGTCATTGTCGTTTAGCAGGCCTGGCCTGGGGTCAAACCTGCCAGCTTCGGTGTATGTGGCTGGTGCCCTCCTCACTGAGCTACGGGTGCCAAGCCAAGAGAATAACAAGTATTAATTCCCCTTTCAACCTGTCAAAGGTAGAGATAATTCTTTCTCATAATATGGGTTAGGGCGCCGGCCCCACATACTGAGGGTGGCGGGTTCAAGGCTGGCCCCGATGGAACTTCATTGTGGCGGGTGCCGGTAGTCCCAGCTACTCGGGAGGCTGAGGCAAGAGAATCGCCTAAGCCCAGGAGTTGGAGGTTGCTGTGAGCTATGACACCACAGCACTCTACCGAGGGCAATAAAGTGAGACTGTCTCTAAAAAAATAAATAATAATAGTATGGGTTGATCAAATCTAGGAAAAAACTTAAACCTGGATACTTTTAATATTTTCAGTACAGGCAGTTAACAACTTTTCTTAATCAGGTAACAGAATAGGATATATTCTTTGGAATTGGTTTCTTCGGAAGTTTTAGACTGTTCCCTACGTATGTTGATAAACGAGCATGCTTAGAGTGAGGAAGATGATACTTGGAGTTTTTTTTAACAATGGGTTTGTGTGTAAAGGTAAATTGGAAGAGTTATGTGTGTGTCAAAGTCTGTCACATTTTCTCTTCCTTTAGTTTTCTTCTCTCTTCTTCCTTAGTGAAGTCTATTTCAGCCAGCTTCTTATTTCTTTCCCTTATGCCTAAGATGCTGCATTCACAGATCCCTGCTAATTAGGTCAGACACCCCCCCCAAACTTTGTTTTAAAAAACACACTGATTGGGTGTGGTGCCTGTGGCTCAGTGAGTAGGGCGCTGGCCCCATATACCAAGGGTGGCGGGTTCAAACCCAGCCCCGGCCGAACTGCAACAAAAAAATAACCAGACATTGTGGCTGGCACCTGTAGTCCCAGCTGCTCAGGAGGCTGAGGCAGGAGAATCGCGGAAGCCCAAGAGCTGGAGGTTGCTGTGAATCCTGTGACGGCATGGCACTCTACCGAGGGTGGTAAAGTGAAACTCTGTCTCTACAAAAACAAAACAAAACAAAACACACTGATTGGCCTGGCCCAGTGGCTCATGCCTGTGATCCTGGCAGTCTGGAAGACTGAAGTGGGTAGATTGCTTGAGCTCAGGAGTTCAAGACCAGCCAAGAGTGAGAGCTCATCTCTACTAAAAATAGAAAAAATATCAGGACGTTGTAGTTGGTGTCTGTAGTCCCAGCTACTATGTAAGGGTTAGGGGCAACTAAGGTATAGGGAAGAGAGCTTATTCAAGGAAATACAATGTCAAAACTATGACTAGATTTTGATTTCTTCATTTTCCCAGACCAAGTTTCTCTCTGATATTACTGTAGGTTTTCTCATTATGGACTTTTCACCTCTTTAATATTCAAAATTGTCCTTTTGGCCATCAGTTATATAAACCTTTGGTTGGGGACAAAATGCTAACAGGTATCAATTCTTTCTTAAATTTCAGATTGATATGAGGGTACAAATGTTTAGGTTACATTGTTTTCATTTCTAAGGTAAAGTTCAAGTTGTAGTTGAGCCCTTCAACAAGTATCAATTTTTTTATTATTTTATTTTATTTATTTATTTATTTTCTTTGCAGTTTTTGGGCTGGGGCCGGGTTTGAACCCACCACCTCCAGTATATGGGGCTGGTGCCCTACTCCTTTGAGCCACAAGCACCACCCATTTTTTTAATTTTTTTGAGACAGAGCCTCAAGCTGTGATCCTGGGTAGAGGGCCATGGTATCATAGCAACCTCCAACTCTTGGGCTCAAGCCATCCTCTTGCTTCAGTTTTCCTATTTTTAGAAGAGACAGGGGTCTAGCTTTTTGCTCATGTTGGTCTCGAACTCATGAGCTCAAGCAATCCACCCACTTTGGCTTCCCAGAGGGCTGGGAATATAGGCGTGAGCCACCCCGCCTGGCAGATAAGTATCAATTCTTGTACTGATGTCCAGAATTCTTGGAACGTTAAACTAGTATCCTCCTTCATCTTTTTTTTTTTTTCTTTTGAGACAGAGTCTCAAGCTGTTGCCCTGGGTAGAGTGCTGTGGCGTCAAAGCTCACAGCAACCTCAAACTCTTGGGCATAAGTGATTCTCTTGCCTCAGCCTCCCAAGTAGCTGGGACTACAGGTGCCCTCCACAACACCCAGCAGTTTTTGTTGTTGTAGTAGTTATTGTTGTTTGGCAGGCCTGGGTTGGATTTGAATACCGGTTCCGTGTATGTGGCTGGTGCCCTAGCCACTGAGCTACCGGCTCTGAGCCATCCTTCTACATCTTTATCAACTCTTTTCAAAAAATTTTTTTTTTTTTTAGAGACAGAGTCTCACTGTGTCACCCTTGGTAGAGTGATGTGGTGTCACAGCTCACAGCAACCTCCAGCTCTTGGGCTTAGGCCATTCTCTTGCCTCAACCTCCCAAGTAGCTGGGACTACAGACGCCTGCCCCAATGCCTGCCTATTTTCTGTTGCAGTTTGGCCGGGGTCGGGCTTGAACCCGCCACCCTTAGAATATGGGGCCAACGCCTACTCACTGAGCCACAGGTGCTGCCCAACTCTTTTCAAATTTTTTTTCTCTTTGCAATTTTGATTTATTTTCATCCCCCAATTAAAAATCTATAACCTTTCCCATCATTCCAACCTTTTTTACCTGGAGTTTTGTGAGCAAGTTAAGCATTGTGTGTAATGAATTAACTTTTCTGTATCTGCCATGGCACTAGTTTTGTACCATCCTTGGGAGAAGTGAGAAAATAGTAATTTAAATAATTGTCTATATTCAGTGGTTCGGGAGCCTTAGTTGAGAATCAGGTGATACTTCCTAAATTTCTTTTTCTCTTCTTACTGCCCACACATACTAGCCCACAAAATTCAGCTCCATCTGATTTAGAATCACATTTCTTCTCTACTTCTTTTTGTCTCATCCCCAATCTGTCTGCTCAGCAACATCTCCTGACTCTTAGGTCTTTATCTTCATTATAGAAAGTGTGAGGAATCCCTAGTTCTCACCTTGTATGTCCACTAAGCTAAAGAAAAGGTTCACTGTACCTGGATAGTATTTGACAGGCTACTCCTTAGACAGGGAGATTCCTAAAGTTTGCTTAGGCTTCCTCTTTTTCCTGTTTTTGCTGGATCTTTGGGGAAATATGATTAAAGTCTATTCTTCTATCCTCCCAGCTCTATTAAGCACACAGCTATAAGACATTGAGAAAGAAAGAAAGAAGCTAGAGGGTTCAAGAAGAACTATTCATCAAAATTTGCATGGATTATGGAATTTCTGAGTAACAATAGGTTCCCTTCTTTTAGGTTACCTTATAGTAAATCACATTTCTTTCTTTCTTTTTTTTTTTTTTTGAGACAGAGTCTCAAGATGTCACCCTGGGTAGAGTGCTGTGTTGTCACAGCTCACAGCAACCTCAAACTTTTGGGCTTAAGTGATTCTCTTGCCTCAGCCTCCCAAGTAGCTGGGACTACAGGCACCCACCACCACGCCTGGCTATTTTTAGGTTGTAGTTGTTGTTGTTTGGCAGGCCCAGGCTGGGTTCAAACCTGCCACCTCCAGGGTATGTGGTTGATGCCCTAACTGCTGAGCTACAGGTGCCGCGCCCATATTTCTTTCCTGAATTAAGTAATTTAGGTCTAGCTTTCAAACCGATGGATCTCTTTCTCAGGTCTCCTTGTGGTCTCTAAAGAAAGAGACCTTTTCATTTCTTCCATTCCAGGGCTTAATTATATAATATTCTCAGCCTGCATCTTTGGACTCTGTTTCCTCTCTCCTGCAGTTTCTGCTGGCTTTCTCTTTTTGAGTTTCGAATGGAAAGGGATCTCTGCAGGTCACCATTCTCTGTTAATAACCTATGGAATCTTAAAGATAATGACTGTTCCCTTCTTCCTCTCCCCTCATAGCCAAATTACTCTAGCAGTCTAGATCTTTTTATATCATTTCTTCGGATTCACCTTGTGAATGCTTCTCCACTGCTTTAAAGACTAGACTTCCAATTCTGTCCTTCCTAGTTGTTTTGTCCTGTAACAATGACCAAATCCCAAATTCTAAGCCCCATTTGAAAATCAGATCATCCAAAGTGCACAAGGATATGAGTATATGTGTAGGAGGAAACTGTGTAGAATACATCAATGACTCTTAAAGACTGATACTGCTCCATGGCCTTTGCTTCCTGAATCATCTTAATGGGCCTTTTGTTAAATTCCTTTGGCACTAACAGTAGAGGTACTTGGCCTAAATGCCCCCTCCCCCTGCTCTGGGCAAAGGTATCAATTACATTAAGCCCCAAAGCACTCCCATCTCGTTCCTGGCAGTCCCCTGTGCCCCTCTCCCAGCTGCGTCCTTGCTGGTGCCTGGCCTCTCCATTTCGTTAGGCGAAGCAATCTCCTCATTCCTGTGTTGTGGAGATATATTTCTCAGCTAGGGCATGAGCAGTGCCAGCACTGCCCCCAGTGAGGTCCCTGGCAGCCATAAAAATTTTTATTGTGATTATGTTGGTGTCGGGGTGTCCATCTGGGTTATTGCACACCTAGTTTAATTGATTGAAGTTTAATTTATTGACACTTCAAATTAAATGATCAGAATAAACTGTGCTGTTACTCTGGCCGGCTTGTTTTAATGGTTGATTGCTGGAAGCAGACCTCGGCTTGAACTAAAACCCCCAAAGAGCAATTGACGCTGCTTCTAACTCTCCCCATGTCTTGCCCTCCAAGAAGACCTTGTTATAGATTTCCGACATATTTATATATATTTTTTCCCTCTCCTTCACAGTGGTGGGAAAGAGTTGGTCCCTGGCAAGGTATAAATTATATCAGAGGTCTAGGGGAGCTGTCACATGGTTGAAAGAGGAGGGGGGGGCCTTTATGTGAAGAAACCCTTGAGAAGCCAGGTCTGTCTTAGGAGGGAAGAGGATGAATGGAATTATCCAGATATTTGAGGGAGTCTAGTGGCCAGTTTAGGGTCTTTTTCATCTAGATACTTGCTACTGTTTCTTTCTTTTTTTTTGGAGACAGTCTCATTCTATCCTGGGTAGAGTGCTATGGCCTCATAGCTCACAGCAACCTCAAACTCTGGAGCTCAAGAAATCCCTTTGCCTCAGCCTTCTGACTAGTTAGGACTATAAATGCCCAGCTAGTTTTTTTATTATTAGTAGAGACGGGGTCTTGCCCTTGCTTAGGTTGGTCTCAAACTGCTGAACTCAAGCAATCCACCTGCCTTGGCCTCCCAGAGTGGTAGGATTACAGGTACAAGCCACCACATCTGGCCCCTTCCTATTTTTTATTTAACACCATTGAGGTGACTTGGTTAGAGTCAGGATATTGATAAGAAAAGTTGTTAAAAGGGGAACTAGAGAAGGCAGATAAAAGATGGAACAGAAATAAAGAATCAGTACCTATCTACCCACTTGTGCAGAGTAATTACGAAGAAGGAAGTGCCCAAAGGGGAACTGAGGAAGATGTTTGAGGGGCTGAGTCTTTGCACAGAGTAAGATGTTCCTACTGGCAAGTGCCCTTTCACCCCCTGCCTCCCCTATTTCTGGGCTCAATAGTTTTTCTCACATCAGCTTATTAGAAACATCTCTCCTAGCCTTAGATTCCCTAGCCCATGTCATCTCTTCTGGTGTTGGACTACACCCCTCTCTAGGAAGCCCTTTTTGTTGTATAACCTAAGTCGTATGTGCTGCAGGTGAACCTGTCTCATTTGGCTTTTTTCTTGCTATCAATGCAGATATCCCCATCCACAGCCACTTAGCCTGGTTAGCTCTGTCACCTAACTTTCTCTAAGTTCTTTTCCTTTGTGTAATTTTAGAGGGAGACTAAAACCAGAAAAGAGAGCACTTCTTCCTCAGGGTTGATTTGGGGGCATAACTAGACTGAAAGATAACATAGAGACTGTCATTTAAGTCTTTCATGGACTAGCTTTTTTTTGAGACAGAGCCTCAAGCTGTTGCCCTGGGTAGAGTGCTATGGCATCACAGCTCACAGCACCCTCCAACTCCTGAGCTCAAGAGATTCTTCTGCCTCTGCCTTCCAAGTAGCTGGGATTACAGGCGCCTGCCACAACGCCCCGCTATTTTTTGGTTGTAGCCATCATTGTTGTTTGGCGGGCTGGGCTGAAGTTGAACATGCCAGCTCAGGTGTACGTGGCTGGTGCCTTAGCTGCTTTAGCCACAGGCGTGGAGCCCATAGACTAGCTTTTTGTTTTCAGAAGTAGATATTGTGAGGACTGAAGGATAAATCATGATACAGGGCTTGGTGCCTGTGGCTCAAGCAGCTAAGGCGCCAGCCACATACACCTGAGCTGGGGGGTTTGAATCCAGCCCAGACCCGCCAAACAACAATGATGGCTGCAACCAAAAAAATAGCTGGGCGTTGTGGAGAGTGCCTGTAGTCCCAGCTACTTGGGAGGCAGAGGCAGGATAATTGCTTGAATCCAGTATTTTGAGGTTGCTATGAGCTGTGATGCCATAGCACTCTACCCAGGGCAGCACTCTACCCAGGGCAACAGCTTGAGGCTCTGTCTCGTTAAAAAGAAAAAAAATCATGATCAAAAATGCATCAGGAAGGGGTCTAGGTCCATTGCATTTTATTCTTTTCTGAGTGATAGTTAAGTGAGGGCTTCTGGATTATCAAACTGGGAAGGCAGGAAGTTCTGATGTTCTCAGGCCTCAGGTATTGAGTATAGTTGATACATCTCTCTTCCCAGCAATCCTGTTTTGCCCATCAATTTTGTGATTCTTCACTTCCATGATAGTTAAAGAATTAGGGGCATGGTGCGGTGGGTCACTCCTGTAGTTCCCAGCATTTTGAGAGGCCAGTGTGGAAGGATTGTTTGAGGCCAGCAGTTTGAGGCCTCAGCCTGAGCAATATAGCCAGACAGTGTCTCTAAAATAAATTTAGAAAGTACCTGGGCATAGTAGCGTGGCCTGTAATCTCAGCTACTTGGGAGGCTGAGGCAGGAAAGTCACTTAAGTGCAGGAGTTCAAGGCTGCAGTGAGCTATGATGGTGCCACTGTACTCCACCCTGGGGAACAGTAGGAGATCCTGTCTCTAAAAAATAATTAACTAAGTTTTTAAAAGGGAGAGAGAAAGGAATTTGTTATTGTATGACCCCTAGGCTAAACATTTTTCTGAATTTTAAGAAAGGGCTTGAGACTTTGCATTTTTGCAGAGCTTGATGGTTGGTTATCTTTGTCTTGCCCATTTCATAGTCACCAAATTCAGCCATTGAAAGCTGGGAGGGTATGGTGCTGGCCTTCACTCCCTCTGCTGGTTGTAGTTTCTCAATCATATTTATTAATGAAGCCCATACACTCATTTATTGAAGTCATTACTGGGTGACAGGCAGAGGAGAAGGGATGATTTATAAAAGTATCTCTCATTTCCCTCTTTTATTCCTCCCCGCTCCACACCAAATTATTATCTTCAGAGAAAATCTAATTCAATTCTAAATCTGAGTCTTTGAACACTTTGAAATCCTAAGAATTGGGCGGCACCTGTGTCTCGGTGAGTAGGGCACTGGCCCCATATACCGAGGGTGGCGGTTTCAAACCCGGCCCCAGCCAAACTGCAACAAAAAATAGCCGGGTGTTGTGGCGGGTGCCTGTAGTCCCAGCTACTCGGGAGGCTGAGGTAGGAGAATCGCCTAAGCCCAGGAGTTGGAGGTTGCTGTGAGCTGTGATGCTACAGCACTCTACTGAGGGCGATACAGTGAAACTCAGTCTCTATAAAAGAAAAAAAGAAATACTAAAAATTTGTGAATGTGTATTTTACTGGGAACAAGGTCCATAAATTTCATCATCTTATCAAAGAGGTCTGCTCTAATTCAAAAAAAGTATTAGCCTTAACTGATCTAGGTCAAGCCTCTGATTTCTCCTATGAGGAGTCTGAGTCTCAGAGAATGGGAAAAATTGAGTTAATGGCTGATTCAGGCTATATATAATACAAGGATTGTGGGAGTTTTGAGACGTTCCTCCTGTAATGTTAGAACCATTGGTGACTGCTTTCCATGGTTTATATCTGTCAGATAGGAAAAATCTTTCTAGGTGTCTCTTGTTGCCATCAGTTCTTTCTAAGACATGTGTTCAGGTTCCTCTTTTTTCTTCTCTTTTCTTTCTTTTTTTTTTTTGAGACAGAGTCTCACTTTCTTGCCCTACTACAGTGCTATGGAGTCATAGCTCACAGCAACCTCAAACTCTTGGGCTCTAGCCATTCTCTCTCTCTTTTTTTCATTAATCATGAACAGTATGTCTATCAAGCCATTCTCTTGCCTCAGCCTCCCAAGTAGCTGGAACTAGAGGTGCCCAGCTATTTTTTTAGAGACAGGGCCTTGCTCTTACTCAGGCTGGTCTTGAACTCCTGAGCTCAGGCGATCCACCCACCTCAGCCTCCCAGAGTGCTGGGATTACAGGCATGAGCACTGTGCCCAGCTGGCCAGTTTCCTCTTTATAGCCAGCATGTGTTCTCATGTCAGATGAGTAATTATTATTATTATTATTATTATTATTTTTTTTTTTTTTTGTAGAGACAGTGTCTCCCTTTATCACCCTGGATAGAGTGCTGGGGCATCCCACAGCTCACAGCAACCTCCAACTCCTGGGCTTAGGTGATTCTTTTGGTTCAGCCTCCTGAGTAGCTGGGACTTCAGGCGCCCACCACAATGCCGTTATTTTTTTGTTGCGGTTTGGCTGGAGCCGGGTTTGAACCCGCCACCCTAGGGTATATGGGATCAGTGCTGTACCCACTGAGCCACAGGTGCTGCCCGAGTAATATTTTGTGGTACCTGTAGCTCCTATTCTTTTTTTGCAGTTTTTGGCCAGGGCTGGGTTTGAACCTGCCACCTCCGGCATATGGGGCCGGCGCCCTACTCCTTTGAGCCACAGGCACCACCCTATAGCTCCTATTCTTTTCTGAGCAGTGTTTCTTCAATCTAATCTGCTTTGTGAAAACTGCTCTTCCCTGTCCAACCCTTTAGCTATTTATTTTATTTTTATCTGAAGTCCATAGGCTTGTGGCTGGCAAATTGGAGCCCTTAACCTCAGAGGAGCTTTTAATTATAAAAAAGTTGGCACAGAGTCAGAGAGCAAAATACCTGCTGGGAGTGGTATCTAGGAATTTCTCTTTATAGTTTTTACTGTCTTGGTTTTACTTTATAAATAGGGTGAAACAAAAGCATCTTGTTATAGTTTCTAATTGGTCAAGACCTATTGTCAGGTCAAGGTACCCCCTTTTGCTATGGATCTAAGGATTTCTTTTTAAGCAGGGAATGAAGAACTTGACAGGAATCTCAGCTAAATTCTTGTGATCTTTCAGCTCCAGCTCCGTAGGTAGCATCCTCTAACTCCATGAAAGCTTCCTGGGTTTTTTCTCCCTTAAATGAATCAAATAATTAATCTAGCTTCTAACTTTTCTGTCTGCCTGCTCCAAACACTATTCCCAAGATTTTATCCCAAAATGTTCTCTTACTTTATACATTGTAAATAGTTTTCAGAGGTCATCTCTACTAGTTTTTTGTTTATTTATTTACTTTTTTTTTTTTTTTTTTTTTGAGACAGAGTCTCACTTTGTTGCCCTTGGTAGAGTGCTATGGCATCACAGCTTACAGCAATCTCCAGTTCTTGGGCTTAGGCAATTCTCTTGCCTCAGCCTCCCAAGTAGCTGGGACACAGTACTTATTAGTTTTTATACACACCACAGAATATTGTCTACTAGTTTGTCTCACAGGACACACACAAATAGTTTTTATGCAGAGCTGCCGGTTTTTTGTTTTTTTTTTTTGAGACAGAGTTTCACTATATCACCCTGAGTAGAGTGCCCTGGCATCACAGCTAAGTAGCTGGGACTACAGGCTATTTTTTGGTTATAGTTGTCATTGTTTTTTGGCAGGCCTGGGCCAGGTTCTAACACACCAGCCGGGGTCTACATGGCTGGCGCCCTAGTTGCTGAGCTACAGGCACAGAGCACAGAGCTGCCTTTTTACTTATTTTTGCTAATGACTGATCCTGAGGAAGCTGCATGTCATCCAGAAGGCCCACAGGGGGCAGCACTAGGAATGACTCTTCCCCTATAGTCCACAACGTGGTTCTGGGAGATGTTGATGTTTTTTACCAGGCTTCAGAAGTTTCTGGTATCAAAGACTCATTTTCAGCAGCCTAGTTGCTTTTTCAGTAGTGTTTCACTTGTCCTGAGGAGAGCATTCTAGTTTTCTTGATAATAAAAACATAATGAAAATCTGTCTGAACCACCCAGCCTCCCACAAACCAATCTGCCTATACATCATTTCCAGGCACCATTAGCATTTGAGGTGAAGTTCTGTTATACACTCAGGCTGTGGCTCTCTGAAAGTCAGTGCATCACAGAACTTTGTCTCGAAAGCTTTCTAGCAGCTGCCCATTTGGGGAGTGGGAGGGAAGAAAAGACCTTTTAAATCCTTTGAATATGGCCCTAAGCTCACAGGATCTTTTCTCAACAATCAGCATTTAATGCGTTACAAGGTCAAATCTAGTCCATTGTCCAGGAAAACCATTTCTCAGTAGCTGAGAGTTATTTATAAAGTTGCCCTTTGCAAAAACTTAAAATGAAATTACATTATCAGTAATGGTTTCTGGGGCCTTTAAACTGGCTGGTTTTATGGCATGAGGAGAACTCCTAGCCCTCCCCTCTCCTGAGAGGTAAAGGCCCCAGGCTGAAGTGGAACCAGCTGCAGTCAGGAGGTGGCAGGAGAAGTAAAGGGGAAGCTGCTGGCCCTTGCTGTAGCAGAGTGGAGAATTAAAGCAGCAATTAAGCTCTTGCCTAAATTCTCAGCCTTATTTAATGTGGTTCTGCCTTTGGAAGTTTGAAATGAGCAGCCTTTTCTATAACTCCTTCTTTCCTCTTTTAGAACTCTAATAGTCAAATCTGGTCTTTCTCCTTGCCTTCCTTGGCCTGTCTTTTATTCTTACCAGGAAGATCCAATGTTTCTATTTTGGAGGTTTCTTTAATAACATTTTCTCTGAAGCCAGTGAAAATGGCCAGGAGCAGACCCCAGGGATGTGTTTCCCTCTTTGCCAGTGTGGCTGTTTTAGGCATTCATATCCTGTTGGCCACAAAGGACATTGTCTAACTCTTCCAGTTGGCCGGTGGCCATTAGGGCTTTTCTTTTGGTTCTAGGGATGCCAGACTCCATGGCTGCAAGAACCACTTTCCTATGCCAGATTAATGCCTACTTTAAACTAATGGGCAGCTCTGTGAGGTTGCTGTGTGTGGATAGAGGAACAAAGCCAATGATTTCCAGGGAAAAGGTTGTGGGAAAAATGGTTTTTTCTAAATTTCCTTCCCTTTTGACTTTTTTTCTTCCATTAAGGAAACTTATCCCCATTGATGTCTCCCTTTTGGTGAATTGAAGACCCAAGTTACTATAGAACTGAGCCTGCTTAATGGGAAGGTCTGTCTGTGAAAAATCAGGAGACCTGGTTCTATTTGTGATCTTTTAGACTAGACTGGAGAGGACTTCCCTCTACTAGATGACAGAGTCCTTTGGTTTGAGATAGGAGTTCCTTATATCTTGTTTATTCTAAAGTATAATGATTACAGGATGGACATCTCTAAGGAGTGTTTATCAGAGGAGAGATAAGATTGGTAGTGATATCACCCAAAATGGCCATACCAGAAAATCCACTTATATGTGGAAGTCTAATTATAAAAGTCTCCCAGATGCTTACTGCATCAAGAAAATTTTAATTTATTCTCAAACTTCCTTTATTCTCTTAATTATTCAACAAATAGCCTGGATGCAGTGGCTCATGCCTGTAATCCTAGCACTTTGGGAGGCCAAGGAGAGTGGATCACCTGAGCTCAGGAGTTCAAGACCAGCCTGAGCAAAGTGAGACTCTGTCTACTAAAAGTAGAAAAACTAGATGGGTGTCAAGGCAGGCACCTATAGTTTCAGCTACTTGGGAGGCTAACAAAAGAACATTGCTCAAGCCCAGGAGTTTGAGGTTGCTGTGAGTTATGATGCAGGGCACTCTATCCAGGGTAATAGAGTGAGACTCTGTCTCAAAAAAGAAAAATTATGGGCAGTGCCTGTGGCTCAACGAGTAGGGCACTGGCCCCATATATCGGAGGTGGTGGGTTGAAACCCAGGTCTGCCCAAAAACTACTAATAAATAAATAAATTAATTAAATTAATTTATAATAAATTAAAAATTTTTAATAATTTTTAATAAATTAAAAAAAAAGAAAGAAAAATTAATTGGGCATGGTGGCATCTGCCCATAGTCTGATGGGGATGCTGAGGCAGCCAGATGATTTGAGCCCAGGAACTCAAGGTTGTAGTGAGCTCTGATTACACTACTGTATCCAAGAGAGATTCTGTTAAAAAAAAAAAAGAAAGAAAGAAAGAAAAAATGCCAGAAAAGCTATGTTAACCAGTTTGATGAAAATATTTCAAATTGTATGTAAAACCAGTGCATGGTGCCCTGTGATTGCATTAATGTACACAGCTATGATTTAATAAAAAAAAAAATGCCAAAGATGTGAAGCTGCAAACACTTTCCACATGCTTATCAATGTCTCCTCTCCCTTCCACTTTTTCCTCTCCTTGTTTTGCTGTTTTTTTAGATGTTGCTGGGTAAAGAAGAGAGTACACCAGACCAAAGTGATATGTTTACAGTTGAAAAAGGGAGTTGAGTGTAGCCATTAAGACTGAGGCTGATGGGGGCGGCGCCTGTGGCTCAAAGGAGCAGGGTGGCCCCATATGCCGGAGGTGGTGGGTTCAAACCCAGCCCTGGCCAAAAACTGCAAAAAAAAAAAAAAGACTGAGGCTGATGGCTCAGCGCCCATAGTATAATGGTTATGGCACCACTATGTGCACCGAGGGTGGCATGTTTGAACCCAGCCTGGGCCAGCTAAACAACAATGACAACTGCAACCAAAAAAAAAATAGGCGTTGTGGTGGGTGCCTGTATTCCCAGCTACTTGAGAGGCTGAGGCAAGAGTTTAAGGTCAAGAGTTTGAGGTTGCTATGAGCACTCTATGGAGGGTGACAGCTTGAGACTCTGTCTCAAAAAAAAAAAGACTGAGGCTGTTATTCCTTTACAATAGCTAATATCCTTAATTTGAAATTTGATTCTTGGTAGTGAAAGAAAACTCCCCTCTTGCTTACTATCACCAGGACTCAAAGTGTTTCTCAGATAGATCTTCTCACTGCTTCTTAACTCCCCTCAAATTCAGGTTGGTTTTTGTCTTAGCAAGTTAAGTGGTTGTGATTAGGGGAGGTATTGGGGATTATAGGAGAGGTTTTGGAAAATGGCTGTCTTACTAGTCTGCATTCAGAACTGGCTGTGTATATGTGTGCATGCGCACACACATGCAGACACTCGTTTCCCTCTGCTCAAGTGTGTGGGTGGTTTAGGGAAGGCTTGCTTTATGCCTCCGCATTGCTGCTGCATTGGGACTGCAGAAACTTCCAAGTATGCTAGGCATTCAACCTATTTTCAAATGACCATGTTCAGTGCCTACTAATTAATCTGATCACATTCCATACCCACCTGTGCATGGGAGACCAGGGAAAGAGGTTAATTTGGAAAATAACTGCACTATAACAGCATGGCCTGTCTTCATTAATCTCCCTGTGAATCAGAGAAACTGTTTCTCTTATGCTTCTTTGCAGTCCTTTGTTGAAATGCTTTGTTGAATTGAAGTAAACCTTCAGTTTAGTTTACTTACCACTTGGTCGTTCTCATTGGGAAAAGTCAAAATCTAACCACAGTGGGGTAGGGTGCATACAGAGGCAACTGTATGTATCTGTATCCTCTTGCAGGCCCAGTGGGAAGAGGGGGAAGTTATCTGGTTTGCTAATGGTGGTGGGTGCCTTCAGGACTGAAGTTATATTCATATCTCTTCAGGAACCCTCCCTGTATACTGTCAAAGCCATCCTGATTCTGGACAATGATGGAGATCGACTTTTTGCCAAGGTGAGATTCCCTTTCAAATTAGTTTAGGAGCAGGACAAAGATTTATTCTGAGATTTGAATCTTGGGACAGATCCTATTAACTCATATTCCTTGATAGTATATTTTTTAAAAAATTTTTCATCTTACTTCATTATTCCAGATAGAAACAAAGTTTTCTTTTGTCCTACTTGCACTACTTGCCTACTTGCCGTCCTCAGACTTTATTTTATTTATTTATTTTTGAGACAGAGTCTCATTTTGAATGCCATGGAATCACAGCTCACAGCAACCTCAAACTCTTGGGCTCAAGAGATCCTTTTGCCTCAGCCTCCCAAGTAGCTAGGACTATAGGCGCCCACTATTTTCAGAGATGGGGTCTTGGTTTGGCTCAGGCTGGTCTCAAACCTATGAGTTCAGGCAATCCACATGCCTAGGCCTCCCAGAGTGCTAGGATTATAGGTGTGAGCCACCTGCGCCTGGCCTGTCCTCAGACTTTAACTTCCATTTTTATCAGCTCCAGGGTAAGGAAAAGCTTTGGAGCCTTGATTTCAAACAAAGCAGTATCTGCATATTAGAGGCAGCCTGCCCTGCCCATGTTTTATAACTTCTCCCTGGTGAACTTTTCTGGGTTTTTCCAGGATATTATCTTGTACAGAGGGTGCAAAAAAATGCATGCACATTATAAGCAAGGGAAAAACTGTATTAAATTTGTAATACTCAAGTCATATTTGACTTCTGCAATTACAAGAGGTGTTCAGTGTGATTTGTATTCATCTTTTGTTATTGGTACATAGTATTACAATTTTAATAAGTACAGTTTTTTCTTTTCTTAAAATGTGTATGCATTTTTTTGGCACCCTCTGTAGTTATAGGGCTCCAGTCCCAGGTCTATACCTATCATCAAGCTTGTTTCTTAGAGTGATGTTTCCAACTTGTATCTATTGAAAGAGAAAGGAAAGACACCCATCTTCTTTTCCTCCTTACTCTCCTCCTCCTGCAGAAATTTCTTCTGTCCCTGGTGTATTAACTCTGGGGGAGCATAGCATAAATCAATCAGCAGGTAGAGATTAGTTTAGAATTCACCAGCTGTTCCTTCCTGTAATTGGATGTAACTATGCAGGACACCTTTTGAAACAGTTATCCAGTTACTAAATGCCAGACCTGTCATAGGTCTTCAGCTGACTGCGACGGATTAGCCCCTAAAGAGCAGAGCGATTTAGCAGCCAGCATCTCCACCCCCTTGCCAAGGAGAGCCTGAGAGTGGGCTCAGTGATTTGCTAGATTGCCTCTTGCTTCCTTTTAGTTTGCAGAAAAGAAAGCTAAGGTACCAGAGACCACAGGGCAGGGTTCTTTAGAGGAGGTTTTTGGAGCCTTTCCCCATTCCTCGGCTTCATACAGTGAGTGAGGATCTAAAGAGAGTGTTCTGTGCCTCTGAAGTTTGTGTTTTCTCTGGCATTGCTTCTGGATATGGGGTAGTTCCTAGGTAGCCCTTGATGAGAATGGTCTCAGGAGCACTATCCTAGAACACAGAGGAGCAGAGCCTCATCACAGGGCTGGTAGGCCTCTATCCTCAGACACTCTTGGATGTGTGAGGTTGGGTTGCTTACAGTGGGGTCTTTAATTTTTGTTTTTTAATTTGATTATTCACTGCTCATCCCTGACTCTGTGGTCCTTCTCCATGTCAGTAGTTCCCCTTTGTCCCATGCCTTGCAGGAGAGAAATCTGAGATCCCAGGGAAAAACATAGTCACTAACCATTCTGAGTTTTCAAATGTAATGACCCGACCCTGTTTCCCTTCCCTCTGACCAGTACTATGATGACACCTACCCCAGCGTCAAGGAGCAAAAGGCATTTGAGAAGAACATTTTCAACAAGACCCATCGGACCGACAGTAGGTCATTTTCTTTTTGCTACTCCCTGTGTTGAGGGGAACTATGTGGTGGGAAGGGGGGTGGCTACAGGACTTCGGAGAAAGGATAAAATGACTCTCCCTCCTTTTTCTCTTTTTTTTTCCTCCTCCCCTCATATAATAAACTCTTCAGAAATGTAATGGGGAGGTGAGTGTACCTCACGCGGGAATACCGTGCTGGAAGGTTGGCTGTTAGCTACCTGTCTAGTCCCTGGATTTATGAGCCTCACTTGACAAATTTAACTGCAGCTCTGCTTATTGTACCGCATCCATTAGGGCAGGTAAATGGAAGTCTGTAAAGGTGACCGCTCTGCATTTTCACCTCCGAAAGATCGACTAGTATCCTGTCTCATATACAAGGAGGGAAGTGAGTGTAGTGTGGAGGAGGTGGCTAGAGGAGAAGACACATTTAGACTCTCCCAAGTTTATACTTCTCTTCTTCTCTGCTACTACCCAGAAAGAGCAGATCAACTTTGGTCTTGGTAGGTTATTACCTCAGCCCCAAACTTACTTATTTCAGGCCACCCATTCTTTCCACCTTTCTTTCACCCCAGGTGAAATTGCCCTCTTGGAAGGCCTGACGGTGGTATACAAAAGCAGTATCGATCTCTATTTCTATGTAATCGGCAGCTCCTATGAAAATGAGGTGAGTGTCCCCTCCCCTCCTGCTATCTCCGATTCCACTTCCTAAACCGAAGGCAGTGTATAGCGGCTGGTTTGGGGCCCTGGTAGATCCATACTCCTCTGCTGCTGACTTGGCTGATGAAATTGTCAGAAATCCCCCACCAGCCTCTCAAACACAGCCCAGCAAACAAATCAGCCTAGAAAGGAAGTTTTTTCAGATCTTTTATTTCCATATAGTAAACTCCACATATGTGTTAATACCCTTCCCTAAATAGTGTTTTTTAAGATAGATTTCTGAGGTGTGGCCAAGGTTAGGTAAGGGGGTGGGGGACACTTGACTCCTGCTATGAAGGCTCCATACCTGACAGAGTTTGGGTCAGTTACCCAACAACTCTCCGGAGTCATGTTGAAGCTATACATTCTGAAAGGTTCACTTGAGAAGATTGTGGTTATAGTCCTAATTTGCTTCCTATATGCAGGAAAAGCTGTTTGCCCCAGATAGCAATTTCTAGGAGAGTAGATAAGTAAAAATAAACCCCCAGGTAGTTTGAGGCAAAAGTAAAAGTTTGAGAGAATCAGCTCTTACTGAGCTACTTTGTAAGGTACATTTGTTTTTTTGTTTGTTTGTTTTTGCAGTTTTTGGCCAGGGCCAGGTTTGAACCCACCACCTCTGGTATATGGGTCCAGTGCCCCACTCCTTGACCCACAGGCGCTGCCCTTTGTTTTTTTTTTTTTTTTTTTTTTTTTTTAGACAGTGTCTTACAACGTTGCCCTTGGTAGAGTGCTGTGGTGTCACATCTCACAGCACCTCAACCTCTTGGGCTTAAGCGATTCTTTTGCCTCAGCCTCCCAAGTAGCTGGGACTATGGGCGCCTGCCACAACGTCTGGTTTCTTTTTTCTTTTCTTTTTTTTTTTTTTTCTGGTTACAATTGTCATTGTTGTTTAGCTGGCCCAGGCCAGGTTCAAACCCACCAGCCTCAGTTTATGTGGCTGGCGCTGTAACCACCATGCTACTGACGCCAAGCCACATTTGTTTGTTTTAAGAGACTTGGGTTGGGGGAGTATCTCCGGGTTAGGGGGATGGGTGTCTGGCTGTTTTACTCAGACTTGTCACAAACTGTTGACCTCGAGCAATCCTCTCACCTCAGCCAAGTAGCTGGAATCACAGGTGCCTGCCTGGCTTGAACTACATTTAGAGGTTATTTAAACCTTGCACCATTTCTGTGAATTGTAGAATATTAGTGCCTTTGTTTTACAGATGAGGAAACCAAACCATGAAGAACCATATAAAATTACTTGTATTTGACCATTGCAGTTTCGAGTAATTCAACCTAATAACTTTCTCAGGGTTGCACACTAGAAAATGGCTCAGCTAGGGGGATTCAAGCCCAGATCTGTCTGACTCAAAAGCCCATGTTCTTTCCACTAAGTCTGCTGTCTTCCTCTGACCTCAGTAATTGGTTGGTTAATGGTTTCTCTACTTAAGATATCTGACAGGAGAGTTCTATTTGAACTTCTGGCTAAAAGAGATGTCAAATTGTAGCATCATGTAGTAGAATTTAGTTTTGTGAGAAACCGCCTGCCACAACATCTTTTCCTATATGCTTTCATTTCCTTTCTACCTTAAGTTTTGGGTCCTTTGTGAAAACCTTTGTCTTTTGAGACTTAATGCATTCAAGGGTTTTGTTTTTAGATAGCAGCTTTCAGGCCATTGCAGCTTACCCTTCTGTTTCCCAACAGCTGATGCTTATGGCTGTTCTGAACTGCCTCTTCGACTCACTGAGCCAGATGCTGAGGTGAGCAGGCCATTCTTGATATCAGTTTGGGAGAGAAAGTAACTGTTCTTCAGGCCCAGGGATTTGGAGGGGATTGGGAGAGAGCCAAAGGACTTGATGTAGTTTTAGAAATTGGGTTTATTATTTCAGAGTAATTCACTCTGGTGGGAAAGACTGGAAGAAGAACATGTCCTTCCCATGGAATAATTCTTTTACTAAGGAAGGGGATTTGGAGGCAGCAGAATCTTCACTTCCATGTCTATTCTTATAATCCCTAGGGTCTCTGTCAAAGTTCTAAGTATCCTTATGGTGCTTTCCTGGGCTTCTTTTTTTTTGAGACAGAGTCTTACTTTGTTGCCCTTGGTAGAGTGCCGTGATGGCAGAGCTCACAACCTCAAACTTGCCTCAGCCTCCCAAGTACTGGGACTGCTGCTGCCCACCACAATGCCCAGCTATTTTTAGAGTGAGGTCTCAGGCTGGTCTCGAACCTGTGAGCTCAGGCAATCCACCCATCTTGGCCTCCCAAGTGCTGGGATTACAGATGTGAGCCACCGCGCTCGGCCCTGGGCTTCATTCTTCACATTAGAAGTAGGGGAAGGACAGGCCTAAGGAAGTATCCCAAATATTGCATCATTACCTTGGGAATGGAAGCAGCACTCTCAATTTTTCAGTTGTAGCCCTAATTTTTCCCTTCTATATACTAGGAGAATGTACCATTTATCCTTTCCTCCCTTTCCACCTCCCCACTAGCCCTCTGTTCTCCATGTAGATGGGCAATGGAAGAAATATAAGATACTTTTCTTGAAAACATCCAGGGCTCTGAACTTCATTCCCCCAGCAGCTCCCAAGTGAACCCAGTACAGACAGCCATCCGGAGCAGAACAGCAGGCGCTCTCAGGCCCACAAATCAGCAGGGCAAATGGCTCAGATTTCCTCAGGAAGAGGATGATTTATTTCTTAGCCAGGTGAATGAATAGACTTCATTTCGGGTAATCTAGTGAAAGAGTCAAACTGACGGATGTGACAGGCCACATGCACCAACCACCGGATCTGAGGCTGGTATATGCAGACCCTGACTGTTCCCAGCCCCCTCATTGAGCTTCTTTTCAGGGTCTGAGCAGAGCTGGTAAGGGAGAGGGAGGAGGGGGAGCAGAAACATGCTTTGGAGTTTTGTAAGAGCTTGAATGCAAATAGGGTTTGCATTCAACCCCTCCTCACCTCCTACTACCTGCAGGTTGAGTTTAAACTCTGTTTATTTCCTTTTTTCCACCCACTGATGTCAGTGTTTATGAGCAGTAATATGGGCAGCATCATGGCAGGTAGGAAAGAAATTTTAATAATAGCTGTGGATAATCAACCCTTGAATAGTCAGAAGTGACTATTTTTTGAATCTCCAGAAATTCTTGATCCTACTCAGCAAACAAGGAAGGGATTTAGAATGGATTAGCTAAAAAGTTCTTCACCTTATTTACTTCTTTGTGTGGTTGGTAAAGACATTTATTGGTTTAGTTTAGGGTCCCTAATTCAAATAACATCCTAAGATTCCTTTCACACACAGGCTGGTTTTTCTTTTCTCTTGGGGATGCAGGAAAAATGTAGAAAAGCGAGCTCTGCTGGAGAACATGGAGGGGCTCTTCTTGGCTGTGGATGAAATCGTAGATGGAGGGTGAGTTCTCTGACCTGCCTGGATCTGGCTTGATGGGATGGAGTAAACTGTCCCTGTCTTCAGTCCAGCATGTTGAGTGGCCAGAGGTCCTCTCCCCACAGTAAGTTGGTCCTTCAGGACAGAGTGCGCAATGATCTCTTCTTTATTTTCGTAGAGTGATCCTAGAGAGTGATCCCCAGCAAGTGGTACACCGGGTGGCACTAAGGGTAAGGAACAATGTGTTTCCCTGCGTGTGGACCCCCATCTGTTCACAGACACCCTTCGTAGCCAGACCTGCTGAATGTGTCCATAGAGCCTAATTCTTCCCTTCCTTTCTCCTTGTCCCATAGAAGGGAAGCAGAAGGAACTTATTTCTGCCCTTAACCTGGTGCCTAGCATCATTTCATACAATCTTTGCCTAAAGTGGATATTTAATACATGTTTACTGAATGAATAATGAAATAACAATTTTTTTCTGAAACTGTAAAGGAATTTGAAGGATGGATACAATCATCTGAGGCAGAGGAATGCCTTTCTTGTCTTTTAAAATGTTATGTAACTGAGGGCAATACCTCTCTATCAGGAAGTTCTTATTTACCGGAACTTAAGTCCTCTTCAGTGTTAGTGATATCAGAAAGGGGCCCTGAGTTAACCACAGAAGTCTCCAAGTGCAGAGAGAGCCCACTAGCGAATTTGAGGGGTACAGAGACATCTGAGCAAAGCAAACCTTCCCGTTCACAGAGTGTCCTGGCTCTGACCTCCACATAGTGAAGGCTGACAGTGCTGGGTAATGGAAAATCTTCTCCCTTAACTGCAGTGGGCTCCATTTGCATAGTTTAATCTTCTCCTCTAACATATGTCTCTATGTGGCAAGAGAGAGGCCCCCCCCAACTCCCCCTTTCTCTTCTCAGGCTGCTGTTGCAGCAGTTTATTTCTTCAAATTAACATGCTGTCGTTACCCATCAGGCCTTGCGGGATCCATTAAATTTCCCCTGGCTCCCCCCATCCTTTCCCTGGCGGTGTTGATATTCAGGGGAGGTCTCTGACTAGGGAGTCAGGTCCCTGCCCCCAAGTTGAGGGAGTTACAGACCAGATAATACTATGATTAGTAGGAGGGGGGAAGGGGCGATCTTTTAAGAAGTCCTCCTGCCTTAGAATGGAGGATGGATGAAATGACCCTTTTGTGTTCACAGTCCCTCTGGCCAAGTTAAATTGTGACTGTCCTAATCCTTAACAGGGACTGAGAAGTTTAGTGCTCTACACTTTGAATCACCTTTTTCTTCTCTACTGCCAGGCTCCAATCAGGTCTCACTCCAGCTTTCTCCCACACTAAATGCTTGTCTCTGTGTGCCACAGGGTGAAGATGTGCCCCTCACGGAGCAGACAGTGTCCCAGGTATGATTTTCTCCATTCTTCCTTTTTAGATGGACTGGGCCACTAATGAGGCTAGAGTAGCATCCTCCCACCCCCCTGCCGAGTCTGAATGAGCCTAGAAGACTGAAGACACATCTTTGATCCCTCTTATTCCTAAGAACTGGACTCATACAGCCAAATGTTCCCTACCCCCACTCCCTACTCCTCTTCTAGTTTCTTGTGAGCATTGGCTGTCAGCTTTGCTCTGTACCCTTCAAACCCTCCCTGCCTGATGCCTCATTCAGTGATTTATTTCCCAGCAGAGGCTTGCCTTAAGCAGATGGTCTGTGTGCGTGTGGGTACACTCTCTTTCTCTTATTATTCAAATGAGGGCTAAGCTGGAAATGCATATTCCAGAATATGTAGGTTTTGCAGATCCATCTTGCTACCTTGACTGCAGATAGATTGTCTACCTGATGGGGGGGAAGGGGAGCAAGGGAGGGGTTCTGTTTTCTACCCACTCGGAATTTTTCCCAAGAAGTCCATCTGGATGTGGTAACCACCCCCCGCCATTTTTACATATGTCTAGTAACCCCCAGTTTTTTTTTCTTTCCTCCCAGGTATACCTCTTCTCTCTTCATCCCCCCAGTGGATTTGAATTTTTTTGGAATTTCCCAAACTGAAAATCCTCTAGGGCCTTAGAGAGAGCTTCTTCCCATTCCTCTACCCTTGGGGATTTTCTGTTCCCCATTCTTCTAAGGACAGGGAAGGCAAGTGAGGGGAAGGAGATCCCCAACCTTCATCCCCATCGTGGCCCCTCAGCAAGCCTCGCCTCACTGCTGCCCTTGTCTCTACAGGTGTTGCAGTCAGCCAAAGAACAGATCAAGTGGTCACTTCTTCGGTGAAGACCTCAATGTTCCTGGCTCCTCAGCACCCTAAAAAAATCCACGTCTGCTGTGAATTCTCATCCAGTCCCCCAACTGATACTCTCAGGGCCATCTTGGGGATCACAAGGATCCTTAAATCTCCATCCTATCTATTTACAAACACACCCAAGCCCCCTGAACACTTCCTGTTCCTTCTTACCGTTTGCAGTTCTGGGAGTAAAGCTCCCAGCAGATTTGGATACAGGGCTGGGGAAGTATCCTGTTCCTATCTAGACTGGATTATGCTCCCATGCTCTCCAACCCCCTTATTTTCTCCTCGACTTCTGTGCCCTTTGCTGCAGCTATACTGCAGATCAAAGCAGGAGAAAGAATGTGCTGAGTGTTTCCCTCCTGTTGCCTCTGCCCAGTCTTATCCCAACAGCCCATATGTCCAGCAAGGGGAGGAAGAAAGAATTATTTTTTATACAATTAGTGGGGGTGGGGTGGGTGAGGATGTATCCAGTCTCAGCCATAGCCCCACTTGGCCTCAGCATTTTCTTCCATTCCTTCTTACTATCCTGTCTTTCACCTTGGGAAAGAGATTGGGAATAGCTCCTAGTGATGGGACAGAGTATAAGAAACAGTGATTTACATATTATTGGATAGAGCTTAAAAAATTCATTCTCTACCCAGATCCTGGCATACAGCTTCAAAACTGCTGTGATGAGTGTCTATCCCTTGGTCAGCTACCAACCTTACTCTTTCTTTACTATCCATGAAATCTTTGCATGGTTTGTCCTCTCTGCCCTGGAGCACAGCCACTTCCTGGAACTACAACTCCATTCTAATATTGGGAAGAAGAATTTTTGCTCAGAAATTGAGGAGTAGAATTTATGACTTGGGCCTCAAGGCTCTCTTGGTCCCCTCAACTCCCCCACATGTGTTCATTCCTCTGCCTTGGGTCTGCAATCTGCTGCTTAACCCTGTCCTCTCTCTGCCTCAGCCTTACATTTAAGTAGTAGGTCTGGGCTTTTCCCCCCGTGGTTGCTGAGAAAGGTGCCTTTCTTCATAAAATCTTTGGGATTCGGATTTCCCCAGGAAGATGGAGAATGGAACACCCACACTTGCATCTAATCTGCCCCTTGACCCAAAACTTCCTCCCCACAAAAATGTCTTAACAAAACCTTTCTGAGATTTAGGCATTCTGCCCTACCCACTAACTGCCAGTTCTTTACCACTGAAGTGGGGCAGACAGCTGGGCATATTTAAGGGGGCATCTTTGTGTAAGAAATGTATGGAGTCAGGAGATAGCCACCCTCATACACTGCTGTGTACAAAGGAATAAAACGGATTCTTTTCCAAATTGCCTTTGTGTGATGTTTCTTTTCCTCTTCCTCTTTTTTTGGCAGCTACTCCTATTCCTCCAGCCTCCTCCCCACTCCCCATCTTATAATATTTCTTCCCTGCTACCTCAGAGACTCCCCAGCAATCCCCCATCCCTAATTTACGGTGCTGTTTGCCTCCTTGGCATCTCTCCGTCCCCTCGCCTGGAAATTGGCGCCAGGGGTGGGGTGGAGATGGTATTTTCTCAGTGGGAGTCCCAGGGAACTGAGTTCTTTCCCCACCAACCCCAAAGCCAGCTGCCTGGGCTCCCGCCTCAGCCATTAGTAACCCAGAGACGCGCACCTGCGTGGGGGCTCTCCTCCGGCCCCTGCTCCCTTCCTGCACCTCCCACTCCCGCTCTGAAACGGCGCTGAGCGGGTTATTTATCGGAGCCAGTGCTGCTCCAGAAGGTCAGGACGGTGGTGTAAATAACCTCTTCTCGCCATTTCCCCGTCCCTCCAGAGCCTACTCCCTTCCCCCTCCTTCACCTTTATTCGCACAAATGAATGTGGCTGGGCTGGCGCTGAGCCTGGCCCTGCATCTTAATGGGGCGGTGAGCTCACAAGATGGATTTAGCTGGGGGTTTTATGGTTGCCTCGGCGACAAGAGAATGCTTTGGTTTTCTTTCCCCCTTCTTCTGCAGGGTTTTAAGGAGGAGGGAGTGTGAGGAGCCTCCACTCCACTGCAGTTTGAAGGGTCTCCTCAGTCACCTCTACTGCTCATACAATGGGCCTACAATTCCAAAATAGTATCTCAGGAAAGGATGAGAGAAAGAAAGTACCAGGAAGGGGGAGAACCTCTCCAGCATCGGGACATGAAACTCAGAGTTGTCCAGTCTTGCTTGCTCTTCCGTGAAAACCTGACGATTAAGTTCAACTATAGTATGGCACCTAGCCCAGGATCCCCATCAGCAAATAGGAAAAAAAAAAATGCCTGAGTGTACTGTCTGTCTGCAGTCCTGCATTAACATTTGGGGCACAGGGGGGCTGGGTGCAGAGGCTCTCACCTATGATCCAAGCACTCTGGGAGCTGGGGGCGGGTGGATCATATGAGCTTAGGAGTTTGAGACCAGCCTGGCATTATGGCGAGCACTGTAGTCCCAGCTACTGGGGAGTCTGAGGCAAGAGGATTGCTTGAACTCAATGAGGTTGCTGTTGAGATGATGCCATGCCATTGTACCCAGGGGGGACAGAGACTCTGGACTCAGAAAGAAAAGTTGGGGGGCAGGAGGTTAGATGAGGGCTAAGTACCTTTCTTGTCTTTGCCTGTCCGAGCTGGAGAGAAGCAGTGCCCAGCCTTAGCACCCTGATCTTCCTACTCTTCACTCAACATTGACTCAGGGGGAGGGGTAGTGTTAATACTAGAGCTAGGGGGGCCGGGGGCTAGGGGGCCAGTCACATACACCAGAGCCGGTGGGTTCAAACTCTGCCTGGGCCTGCCGAAACAACAATGACAGCTACAACCAAAAAAATTGCCCAGGTGTTGTGGCAGGCGCCTGTAGTCCCAGCTACTTGGGAGCCTGAGGCAGGAGAATCGTTTGGGCCCGGGAGTTTGAGGTTGCTGTGGGCTGTGATGCCACGGCACTCTACCGAGGGTGACATAGTAAGACTCTGCCTCAAAAAAAAAAAAAAAAAACAAAACTAGAACTAGGGGTTAATGATCAGTGATGGTCTGGAGAGTAGAGTTCTAATCTAGTTCTCAAACTTGGAATTCTAAGCTTCAGTTTCCCCAGTATGGTCTGGTTTGAACTTCTCATGTCTTCTTTTTCACACTTTGGAACTTTGGTTCCCTGTCCTACCCAGCCCTCTGGTCAGCAATTTACTTTTAGGACTATGAGCAAACCCATCCCAGCACTGACAGAAGCAGAGGATCAAGGTCTGGTTATGTTCCCTCCTTTGGTCTCTTTCTGTTTGTGAGCTTTCTCTAGGGACTCTTGGAGGCCCCTCCTCTCCTCTCCCCCTTTCCTCCCCTTTGGCTGGGAAAGTGACTACAGCCTGAACAGTGCCAGACACCTGCCTGCCAGATGTGGTGATTCCCCATCCCCCTCCATGTCTATCCTTTCCCCACCCCACTGAGCTCAGACAGAGGGAGCCCCCCACAGGGTGATTTACTGCAGCAGCCTCTCTTCCTCTAGTGCCCCCTCAGGCTGCTCTCCCCACCTCCCTGCCCAGGCCTCTTCTATTCCCACCATGTCCTGCAGTCCTGTGCTGTCACAGCCTCCTCCCACTTCCCTGCCTCCCTCTCCAGATTGCTGGGCAGTGTAAGCCAGCTCTGGGATTGGAGAACTAGCACATGGGGCAGGGGTGATTGGCCTCTGTTTCACCCATGGGAGAGTACATCAGCAACAGGGCTGAGGACCGTGGCAGCCAGCACTGATGTCATTCCACTGGGGAAGGAAGGGAGGTGACGGGGAGGATGAGGTGAAGGGGGAGGCAACCAGTACTCTAAGACTGTCCGCAAAGGAGAAAAGAGGTCTCTGAGAGCCTCCTAGGTAGGCGAGAGTCCAGAATTGTGGCTGCTTGGTGCAATTTCCTTTCTCTGGCTGGGTCTCCAGACAGTGTCTCTGGATTGTGTCTACATATGACTAAGTAGATTCCCCTTGGCTCCTCCCCTTCACACTGACCCAATACACATGCTTAGAGGGAACCTAAGTCTTTAGCCCCGTCTCTTTAATGTTTGCCCTTCTGTCTTTTCCTGATCATTCTTCCCTCCCATTTCATCTCTCCTCCCTTAGTTGCACCTCTCTCTCTGGTCACCTCCTGGCCTCCCCTGTCCCACATCCACACCATATCATAACCCCGTATGATTCTCAGACCTCCCATGAAAGTAGAAACTCATTCACAGAGCCGCTTTTCTTCTTCTTATTCCTCCTTGCAACCTGACTACCAAAGGTCCCCCCAGGCCAGAACAAGGTCCTGGGGTAGGACTGAGGTAGGAGATGGCTCGGCTAAAGAGTAGCAGAGACAGGACAGATGGAGAGGCCAAAAAGTAAGGGAAGAGAGAGGAGGGGGACAAGAAGATGGAAGAGAAACGCAATGAGAAAGAAGAGGTGGGGCGGTGCCTGTGACTTAAAGGGGTAGGGTGCTGGCCCCATATGCCAGAGGTGGCGGGTTCAAACCTAGCCCCGGCCAAAAACTGCAAAAAAAAAAAAAAAGAGAGAGAGAGAGAGAGAGAGAAAAGGTGATTGATAGACAAAGAGACATAGGCTGAGAGTTACCAGAAAGGGAGAATAACAAACTAGGACAGTGAGAGACACAAAGAAAGAAAGCAAGGCTGGATGCTGAGGAAAAGAATGAAGAGATGGAGGCAGGAAAATCACAGCAACGAAGGCCACTGGGGAGGCACCAGGCAAGGGCAGGCTGGCTCTCCTGGGCTCCCTCATGGTGAAGGGTCATAAATCGTGTGTGTTTATGTGCATGTGTGTACAGCACACTTGCGTAGGGATGTGTAAGGGTCTGGGGTGGGTGTACAATGATTCTCAGTGTCATTCTCTCATTTCTTTCAGCAGCCTCTTTCCTTGAGACACCCATTTCTAACCCCCTATCTTCCAGTATTCCCGATGCTTCAGGGATCACTCTCAAAGTATTTCCACATCTCAGGCATCCTGGCTTTCTCACTTGGAATGCAGGCCTGCTGGAATGTCCAGGATCTGTAGAATCAAGAGGCCCTGTCCCCTCACTGCCCACCCCCCAGTGCCTGTCCACCAGCTGCTCCTGTCCATCTTCTCCTCCCACTCTCCTGGTATCTCCCCTCCTCCACACTGACTCCTCCCCCAGCCCTGACCCCCAGCCTGCCTGAGGGCTGGGTCAGAGGGGAGACAAAGACAGGATTTATTGCTAGTATTGAGAAGCTGCCAGAGACCAGGGCTGTGGGCAATGGCTGACCTCCCTGGGCAGGAAGGGGGCACCAGCCCAGATACTGGGAGGCTGGAAGCCTGGGTTTCAGTGGCTCCTGCTCACAACCCCAACTTTTCCCATTCCAGCCTTGCTCTCTTTCCTTGTCTCTGAAGACCCAGAAAACAGAGAAAAGGATGATGTTGAGATGATGGAAGAGATGAGATTGATGTCCTGGGTTTATTCTCTTATGGATACTGAGGAGGACTCAGAAATCAGAGACAATCAGGCCCCAGTTATGTCCAGGACTGGGAAGGAGTTCAAGTCCAGTACTGCAACAGATGAGAGGCTGAGGGACTTCCCTCTAATACAGAGAGGGGCTTTCTAAGAACCGGCTTGAGGACTAGATGCGGGGGCTCACACCTATAATTCTAGCACTCTAGGAGGCTGAGGTGGGTGGATCACCTGAGCTCAGGAGTTGGAGACCAGCCTGAGCCAGAGCAAAACCTCATCTCTAAAAATAGACAGGCATTGTGGTGGGTGCCTGTAGTCCCAGTTATTTGGGAGGCTGAGGCAAGAGAATCACTAAGCCCAAGAGTTGGAGGTTCCTGTGAGCTGTGATGCTATGGCACTCTACCGAGGGTGACATATGAGATTCTCTCTCTCTCAAAAAAACAAAACAAAACAAAACAAAAAACAAAGATGGGAGACACAGTCTCACCTGTAAGCAAGGAAAGAAATTAATTTGCCAAGGGTTAATTCTAGCTGTAGCCCCTCTAAGGCAGCCTTCCTCCCTGAGCTCTCCAACTGCCTCCTAAGAGGTACAATGAGCAGCTGGACCCTGCCTTTACAGTAAATAGACTATTGGCCTGAAATTGTCTCTACTCAGCAGACAGGCTGTGTTCTTAAGGAGAAGGAACGGTATGATCCAGGAGTTTCCGAGAAACCAGACTGTATATCATCCAGTGGATAGCTCCCGCAGCTTCCCTAGCTGCCCTGGAGGTCCACCACCAGCCCCTCCAGAATCTCAGAGGTCTTCATAAACTCACCTCCAAAGCTCTCATGCCCCTTCTATCCCCCTGGCACTCAACATCCTGCTTCCTGCCTTCGTCCTACTGTCCTGGGAGAAAGCTGCTAAAGTTAACTCCAAGTGGAAGGAAGAGAAATGGAGGTGACTGAGGTTTCCAGTCTACCAGCCTCAATCACCACCATCCCACCTGGGTCTGGTGAAGGAAAATTTCTTGTGCTCTCTTTTCAAACTCCTCTGCAAACCGAAAAACATTCTCTCAATTTCTGAAGGAAAGTTGAAAATTGGAAATTTTAGTGGGAAGGGGTCAGGGATTGGGAGGAGAGCTTGGGAGAGGACAAAAGAATTGGGGAGGAGGCACACTGTGTAAGGAAGAAACAGGAAAAGGGAGAAGAGAGCTTGTCTTTTTTCCTCATTCCCCCTTCCCTCAGTTGAAGAGGCAGATTTACAGCCTTGGTTTGGGGAGAGGGGGTGAGCATAAGGAAGACAGATCTTCAGTTCTGCCCTCTGAGTGTCTGGGTACTTAGCTTTAACTCCCCCATTAGCATCAATCCCCATCTTGCTGCTCATCCGTCTTCTGACATCAGCTTCTTCCCCTCTCTGTAGCCCAGGCTTTCTGACCCTAAGTGGCTCTTAAAGGGCCAGTCTAGACCCATCTCTCCCCCGCCCTTCCCACTCCAGGCAGCAGTCTGGTCCATGTACATGTGTATGCATGTGCACTGTGCCCTTGCTAAGGCCACAGTGGATAGAAGGAATGGTGTGGGGGGATGGGAGGGCGAGTGACTTTTCCCTAGCTCCCTAGTTGTCCTTAGGCCTCCTTTATATCACGGACGCTCATCTTTGTTCACTACCCACCTAAGCTCAGAGCAAGTCATCTTATTGGACTGTGAGTCACAGCCACATAACATAGCTCCTGAGGCTGAGGCTGGAGAAGGGATGAAGATCCACAGGCAGATCCTTTCTCTTTCCCTTATTTCCTGCAGGCCCAGGGCAAGGCACGTCAAGAACTACTGGCTGTTTCTAATTCTCAGCTAGCACTGTGTGTGTGTGTGTGGGGGGGCGCTGGGTCAGGTTGGGAGCAGAGACTCCTAGGAAATGCCCTGAGCCCTTCATTCCTAGCCTCCTTTCCTAGAAATCCAGACTGTGGTCTGTGGGAGATGAGGGATTTCAGATCTTCTTCTCCCTGTGTGTGTGGGGGGGAGGCGGTGGGGCGGTGGGGGGGGGATGTGATGAGCCTTTTTTTTTTTTTTTCTTTTTTTTTGGAGACACTTTGTCACCCTTGGTACAGTGCCATTGCGTCACAGCTCACAGCAACCTCAAACTCTTGGGCTCAAGCAATTCTCTTGCCTCAGCCTCCCAAGTAGCTGGGACTACAGGTGCCCGCCACAAAACACCCCACTATTTTTAGAGATGAGGTCTTGCTCTGTCTTAGGTTGGTCTCAAACCTGTGAGCTCAGGCAATCCACGCATCCCAGCCTCCCAGAGTGCTGGGATTACAGGCATGAGCCACCGTGCCTGGCCCAAGCCTGAGAATTCTGCCTCTTAATTTCTCCACTCCTCTCTCCTATCCTTCAGCAACTCAGCTTAAGGGGACAGAGGGGAAACATGCTTCTCCTCATCTTCTACAAAAATGCTGTAACTGCCCTCCAGGGGCTATAACAACGCCAGGACTGCTTGGAAAGTTCCTCCCCTATCTGCCTTTAATTCTTTCTTTCTGCTGCAAAGCTCTGCAGTCCTCTGAGGGACTCCGGGATGGTCATAGTCCCTTTCTGATATCTGAAACTCATTACCCACCTCCCTCTACACTCCCTTCTCATGGCTCAGGATGAGAGGGTCTGGGTGGGGGCCTTGGGAAAGTGGCCATGTTAAAAACAGGAGCCCCCAACTGCACCCTCCATGGCCCCTTACTTATCACCTTACAAACCTTACTCTCAAAGAAGCATAAATATTTCCAATTCCTTAAGGCCAACCGTGGACTTATACATTTAACTGGGGAGGTGGGTAAGAGGGAGGAGTGAGGTATATGGAATGGGGAGCCTACTGCAGCCTTGAGGAAGCAAACGTCTGGAGGGGGGAGGCGGAGATGCCTGACTTTCCCCAGGAAGACACCAGTGGATTTGCATAGAGAGAAGTAGAGGTCCTTCCCTCCATATTTCCTCTGGGGATTAGTATTTTCTTTTTCTTTTTTTTTTTTTTTCACAGCAACCTCCAGCTTCTGGGCTTAGGCGATTCTGTTGCCTCAGCCTCCCAAGTAGCTGGGACTACAGGCGCCTGCCACAACGCCCGGCTATTTTTTGTTGCAATTTGGCCAGGGCTGGGTTTGAACCCACCACATTCAGTATTTGGGGCCGGCGCCCTACTCACTGAGCCACAGGCGCCGCCCTTTTTTTTTTTTTTTTTTTTTTTTTGAGACAGAGTCTCACTTTATCACCCTCGGTACAGTGCCACAGGTCGGGAGCAGAGACTCCTATGAAATGCCCTGAGCCCTACATTCCCAGCCTCCTTACACAGCAGGCATCACAGCTCACAGCAACCTCCAACTCCCAGGCTTAGGCGATTCTCTTGCCTCGGGCTCCCGAGTAGCTGGGACTACAGGCGCCCTCCACAACACCCAGCTACTTTTTGTTGCAGTTTGCCGGGGCCGGGTTTGAACCCTCCACCCTCGGTATATGGGGCCGGCGCCCTACCCATTAAAGCACAGGCGCCGCCTGGATTAGTATTTTCTTACTGTATGCTGCTCTCCCACCCGTCCCACAACACCCCTGCCCTTAGTTCTGATCTTCCCCATGAGTTCTCTATCCTCACTCCTTTGCTTTGCTATTACCTTCCACTTGTCCTTCCTTGCTTCTCTCTCATCTTTTTTTTAAATTAACACATTTCCCCCCCTGATATTAAAAATCATTCCAATCTTCCACCTCTCTAGTGAGCCTTTCTCTATGTCTTTGCTCCTCTCTATGCCTTTCCCTTTTCAGAGGCATTGCATTTAAAGGAAATTTCCTTCTGTTATTCAGTCTGGACAGTAAGGTTTGAAAAGTCAAGCCCCTCTGGGGACCGGATCTTTCTGCTCCAGCCCATTTGTCCCCCAAATGCGCCCTCGCTTCTGTCTCTCCTCCTTTCTTCGGACGCTCCTCCCTTTTATCTCCTCAACCCTCTCGCCTTCAGCCTTCTATTCTTCCTGTCCTCGTTTTGCCTCCTCAGTTTCCCCTTCACTCTTTAACTCAGTGTCCTCTCCCTGTGCAGTCTCCTTTCCTCTCCCTGCTCGACCCCTCCGCAGCCCTGACTCCCCCGCCCACCGGTGCCCTTCCAGACCCCATCTTCCCTTCAGTTCTCATCACCACACCCCATTTTCCCCTCCCAGTGGATGAAGGGAGGAGGGGGCTTGTGGAACAGGTAGAGGGAGCGCAATTCCTTGAGGGGAGGGAAAGAAAGGGGGAAAAAGCTTGGAGAGGAGAGAGAGCAAGGGAGCGGGAGAGGGAGGCTGCGGCGAGGGGAGGGGCATCCTTATTCCCCAGCTGCACACCACCCCCCCTCCCTGCAGCCACTGAGCCATAAATCAGGGTCGAGGCGGTTTGGCCAATAGTAGAATGACTCGTAAATCGGCCTGTCAAGCTCAGCCAATGAGAGGCGGCATTAAATCAAGTTCTGTCAGGGCTTGGCCAATGAAGAGCCCTGGGCTGACCATAAATCTGCCTGTAAGAGACAGCGAAAGAGAGAGAGTGTGCAAACGAGCAAGAGCAGCCGGGCGGGGGACCGGGCGCGGGGAGGGGGGCTTCTGGGGAGGGAGAGAACGAGCTCAGGAGAAAAAAAGGCGATAACAGAGGTACAAGAGATGAAGACAGCCTACAGGAGAGACGGACAGATGGGGAGAGACAAAGAGAAGCCGCGAGAGATAGCGTCAGAAAGTCAGCGATAGAGCTCGGCTTGGGCGGGAGACTTGACAGAGATAAAGAGACAAAGAGAGACAGACACTGGCTCACACTCGTGAGCATACAGGGCCCCCAAACCCACACACACCTCCCCAAGACACTCGTGAGCAATACACCGTCAGGGACCTAGGGTATAGACAGAGAGAGAACGCCTGAAGAAAGCCTTGTTTTTCTTCCTTTTCTTTTCCTTCTTTCTGCCCTTACTGAAATTAGGAGCCAGGGGCGGATGTTTGGGTGGTGGAGGGCGAGAAAGGAAGAGGCCACTTGCTTGCTAAGATCTGTCCTCTCTGCTCTCCTACTCCTTCTGTCCTCTTGAGTCATTTTTTTCCAACGTCCTCTTGAGTCATTTTTTCCAACGTCCTCTGAGTAATTTTTTCCCAGCAACAGATGATTGAGAAGTCCTTTCTGAGTCTAACCTCAGTCCCTTTCATAGCTCCTTTTCAGTTGACAAAATTTTTGCATTACCTTCGAAAAATATTAAAATAAATCCTTTTACAGCCCTTCAAAGACTTGTTGATTTTCAGATTCTCAGAAGGTCTGAGTACGAAGGATTCATCTGGTCACTTGATTTTAGTTTTAGAAAGGCAGCAGCTGTCCTGTAGTGGTTAGCTACATGCTTACTAGCCCTCTGATCTTAGACAAATCATTTAACCTTTTGCGCTTCAATTTTCTCATTTGTAAGAAAGAGATTCCAGATACTCATGGTAGTTTTGTGAGGATTACATGAAATAATATATTTACAGGATGTAGAACTACACTGGGCACATGGTAAGAGTACACCCCAAACCCCAGTTTATACAGATAAAATGTGAGGCCTAGTGTGGTCCAGAGATCTGCCAGGTTCACAGAGCTAATTATCAGAGAGCCTTGACTGAAACCTTCATCTGTGCACTGCACTGGTCTTGCAGTTCACTTGTCTAGACCCATTTGACTCAGTTTAGGCTGCTATGATTTTTGTGGAAGAAGGACATCGAAGTGCATGTTCCAGGTTAGGACTCAGGATTCCTGGGCCCTGGAAGTGTGTTGCATGTGGGGGTATCTATCTGTCCACCACAACTGTGGTTCTTCTGCCTTTGTTTGAATCTCTCCAAACTTCACTTTGTTCTCTCAAACCATGGATGTGGGGCTGGGTGCATTGGCCCATGCCTGTAATCCTAGCACTTTGGGAGGCCAAGATAGGTGGATCACTTAAGCTCAGGAGTTTGAGACCAACCTGAGCAAGAATGAGATCCAGTCTCTGAAGATAGCTGGGCATTGTGGCAGGAGCTTGTAGTCCCAGCTACTTAGGAGGCTGAGGCAAGAGAATTGCTCAAGAGTTTGAGGTTGCCGTGAGCTATGAAATCATAGTGGTCTACAGAGGGTGAGGACAAAAAAGTAAGACTGTATCAAAAAACAAACAAGAGGGGCGGCGCCTGTGGCTCAGTGGGTAGGGTGCTGGCCCCATATACCAAGGGTGGTGGGTTCAAACCCAGCCCCGGCCAGCTAAAACAGCAGTGGCAACTGCAACAAAAAATAGCTGGGCATTGTGGAAGGTCACACCGCACCAGTATCAGAAGAGCCTTAAGCCCAAGAGCTGCAGGTTGCTGGGAGCTGTGATGTTACAACACTGTACTGTACCAAGGGCGATAGAGTGAGATTCTGTCTTAGCAGAAGGAGAAGGAGAAGGAGAAGGAGAAGAAGAAAAGAAAAAGGAAAAACTTAAAAAAAAAATATTAAAAAAAAAAAAAAAGGCAAAATAAAACAAAAAACATGGATATGGGGGTAGGGAGGGGCAGCACATGCCTAGAGTGTTCATGTCAGCATTTGATCCTCAGTGCCATCATGATGTTCACTCTGATACTTTCCCCAGATCCTTCCCCAAGTAGATATCTCATGAATGGGCCGGAGGGAGGGTGATTGGTGGGATTACACCTGCGATGCATCTTACAAGGGTACATGTGAAACTTAATAAATGTAGAATATAAATGTCTTAACACAATAACTAAGAAAATGCCAGGAAGGCTATGTTAACCAGTGTGATGAAAATATGTCAAACGGTCTATAAAACCAGTGTATGGTGCCCCATGATCGCATTAATGTACACAGCTATGATTTAATTAAAAACAAAAGAATAAAATATTTCATGAATAATAAATATCTCATTCTTTGCTTTTCTTCCTAAGCTTTGAGAGAGGGAGAGTGCAGGTCCCGGTCTGTACTTCCTGGTCAGTAGTCTCTGGATTTCCAGCCCTGCTGATAGCGTTTGTGCTCTACTGGGAAACTAGAAAGGAAATACAGAGAACCAGCGTCACCTGGTGGCCACAGGTGCTTAAGGATAAGCATGCACACGGTCATGCTGGAGGAAAGAAATGGTATGGTTTCCCCCTCTCCTGGCCTGCTAACCCTCTTTTTGTTGTTGTTGTTTTTTTTTTTTTAGAGACAGAGTTTCACTTCGTCGCCCTTGTAGAGTGCTGTGGCATCACAGTTCACAGCAACGTCCAACTCCTGGGCTTAGGCGATTCTCTTGCCTCAGCCTCCCGAGTAGCTGGGACTACAGGCACCCACCACAACGCCCGGATATATATAATTTTTTTTTTTTTTTTTTTTTTTTTTTTTTTTGCAGTTTGGCCAGGGCTGGGTTCAAACCCACCACCCTCCGTATATGGGGCCGGCTCCCTGCCCACTGAACCACAGGCGCCACCCTGCTTACCCTCTTAACTAGAATCTCTGTTCTTTTGCTTTCATAAGCCAGGATAACAGGTGCAGGGAAGGGAACACCTGGGATTCAAGTGAATTAGCTCTAATAAGTGAGACCCTACTAGGGCAGCTGGAGACTGTCTGCCTTTGTCTTAGCTAAGCTCAGGTCCATTTTCACAGATCAAGAGGTCCCCTCCATGACCATCCCCCTTGTGTAGAGAAGGGCCAGGGAGCTAGACACAATGGTGTGGATATCAAAGCTGGATTATGTATTTTGTTTCTTTTTGAAACAGGGTCTCATTCTGTTACCCAGGCAATGACATCATCAGAGTTCACTGCAATCTTTTTTTTTTTTTTTTTTTTTTAAGTGGAACAGAGTCTCACTTTGTCACCCTCAGTAGAGTGCTGTAGCATCATAGCTCACAGCAACCTCCAACTCTTGGGCTCAAGTGATTCTCTTGCCTCAGCCTCCCTAGTAGCTAGGACTACAGGTGCCTGCCACAATTCCAAAGTTCACTGCAATATTAAACTCCTGGGTTCAAGCAATCATCCTGCCTCAGCCTGCCAAGTAGCTGGGACTACAGGTGCACACCACTGCACCCAGCTAATTTTTCTATTATTTTTAGGGATGGGATTCTTGCTCTTGCTCAGGCTATATAAAACTTTTTTGAGCTGAATAAATCTGTTTGCAAAGATGGGGGGATCCTGGCAGCAGCATAGGGGAAGGGATCATTTCTCAGAAGTTAAAAAGGCTAATCTTCTTAACCCACTTCATATGTTTTGTAACCTAGCTGAAGGCTTTCTCCCAAGCCAGCTGCTTCTTGCCCCTGCTCTGACATGGGTCCCCCCAAATTCTCAGCTATTAGGTTCCAGCACCAAACCAACCCTGGTCTATTTCTTTCTTCCCCAGAGAGCACACCTGAGCATTAAAAACATAGAATTCATTTATTAATAATCAATAATACTCCTTGGGCAGCCTTGGGCTGATTAAAGGATGAACACACTTGGTTTGGGGCCTGGGGGGAGGTTGTCTTTGAAAATGCCCACAAGTCTTTCTTTCACCTATTTTCCTGTCAACTGGCCACTTCAGTTCTGGAGGAAACAGTCCTGGATTCTGATGACTAAAGACATAATTCTAACGAAACCTACGGAAACTCTGGGGCCCTCGTTTTAAGAGGGAGCTGTATGCTTGGCGGAATTGGCGGTTCATGGCTGCATAGAGCACCGGGTTGATGCAACCATTGAGCCAGGTGAGGTTGGCAGCAAGCATGTGAACCACCCGGGGAGCCTGAACCTTGGTGTCCAGGATGTTGAGTAGCAAGAAGGGTATGTAGCTCAGGGCAAAGCAGAGGAACACAGCAAAACACATTCGAGTAACCTTCCCAAACTCTGAGGAAGAGTCTTGAACTCTTTGGGCTCCTTTAGCGGGCCGGGCTTTGGAAGATGCTTCTGGAGGGCTTTTCTCTGTCTTCTGCTTAGCTACTTCGCTGTTTCTCTGGTCTCCCACTTCTGATGAGTCTCCTTCCAGGGTCTGGGTGGTGGCAGCACTAACTGGCTCAGATGAAGTTCCCTCACTGGGCCCTCCTGATGCCAGCCTGCTGTCCAGCTCCTGGAAACGACCAGGCATGGCCTCGCCCACCCCAGCCACGTGGTCGGAGCGAACACTCGCCTGTCTCAGCTTGTATTGTTCCAGCGCCTGTGCTGCTCGTCTCACCTGGCGGTGGATGAGGCAGTAGAAGACGCCAACGCTGCTGAGCCCAAGCACAAAGTAGATGCCCATGAGGATGGTGGTGTAAGGCTGGCCTCGGATACGGTCAAAGCTGCAGGTGCAAACTACAGGTACTAAGATATAAATAGGCCAGAGCGGGGCAAAGCTGGCTATACCCACAACCCAGGTGCTTATCAGTACCAGCACTATCCCCTTGGCACTGAAAACTCGGGGAAAGAGCTTAGGGTGGGCAATGAGGAGGTAGCGTCCCAGTGCAATGAGGCAGAGGGTGAGGATGGAGACAGAGTTGGAAGCAAAAAGGAGGAGTCCAAATACCCTGCAAAAGGTGGCACCAGTGCGCCAGTGCAGGTGGAGGTAGGTATCCACAGAGAAGGGCTGGAGAAGGGTACAGTAGAGCAGATCAGCCAGTGTGAGGTTGGCGATGAGCAGGTTGAATCGGGTACGGAGCTTGGGCTGGACGGCCAAGGCCAGTAGGGTGAGCACATTGCCCACAGTGCCTGTCACAGACACCACCACCCCCCAGCTAACTGCCACATAACGATAGCCTAGCACAGACTCGTGGTAGCAGGAGAAGTTGGCATGGGAAGTGTTCCACATGATGGAAGCTGAAAAGGCAAGGGGTAGAAGAGGAAGAAGGAATTAGAACCTGGCCATCAACTTAGCTCTCTTAAATATCTCTAGGCCTTGGGACATCTGAATTACTTCCAGAGTAATTCTTGTCTATCTTCCTGATCTGTTCCTAGGCCTCTTCATCTCAAAATCCGTAACTCTCTCCTTAGGCTCTTTTAATCCTTTCCCATTCTCAAAGATTTTGCCAAGTTCTTATCTAAATATCTCTTAGTTTCTTTTTTCTTTTTCTTTCTTTCTTTCTTTTTTTTTTTTTTGCAGTTTCTGGCCGGGGCTGGGTTTGAACCCTCCACCTCTGGCATATGGGGCCGGTGCCCTACCCCTTTGAGCCACAGGCACCGCCCATATCTCTTAGTTTCTGTTTTCCCCTAACTCCAGGCCTCTTCAATACCTATACAGATGTTCTTAGTAAACCCAGTGCTCATCAAGTTAGAAAGATCGACTTTCTAATTTCATCCCTATCCCCAAAGACTTCCAGAGCTTTCTGTCTGTAGTAAAGATACAGTAAAGATGCTATAGGTCCTGCTACTCATCTCCTCTGTACACACATATAGGCTTTGGGTTTTTTTCTTTTTACCACTGGGAGATGAGGAAACTGAAAAGGTAAAAGTATACTCACCACAAAAGTTCTTATCTGAGTCTTTCAGCCTTCAATTCTCTTTCCCATGGAAAAAGTTAGACTCACCCAAAAAGCAGTCCTTTCTGGTGACCAGTCAGGCTTTAAGCACATATCCTATTATAGTAGACTGAAAGAAAAAGAAACTCCCCAATTACCCAACCTCAGCCACTTCCTTCCCCACCTCTGGTCCTAGCATTTTGCTTCGGCTAGTGAAATCTGGACTTGTTGAAATTCCTGTACTAGTTACCCCAGAGTCATCTCACTCTTACCTTTGTCTTTCCTGAAAAAGACCCAAGCTGTTTCCTTCCCCTCTTTGCACCACAGAACACTTATAAGATCAATGCCAAGAATTGTTAGGACATAGAGACAGATGGTCAGAACATCTAGGCCCCTTTTCTTCTTCTTCTTTTTTTTTTTTTTTGTAGAGACAGAGTCTCACTGTACCGCCCTCAGGTAGAGTGCCATGACGTCACACGGCTCACAGCAACCTCTAACTCCTGGGCTTACACGATTCTCTTGCCTCAGCCTCCCGAGCAGCTGGGACTACAGGCGCCCGCCACAACGCTTGGCTATTTTCTAGGACACTTTTCAAGGGGCCAAAATATAAGACTAAATTCCAGGAGCAACCTGAGGCACCCCAGAAGCCTTGAGTTTGCTTTGAAGGAGCCCTGCCTTTCTTCTTCCAGGGCCTTAGAGAGATAAGCCACTAGGATGGCTATTATTTCCCTTGTAAGGAAACTGAGGTTCAGAGAGGGGAGGTGACTAGCTTAAGGTCACACAGCTAGTAAGACAGAACTGGGATTCCCAAACAATCTAGCCATTTGCAATTTTTTGTCTTCTTTTTCTTTTTCTGTTTTTTTTCTTTGCGACAGAGTCTCACTAAGTCATCTGGGGTAGAGTGCCATTGGTGTCATAGCTCACAGAAACCTCAAACTCTTAGGCTCAAGTGAACCTCTGGTCTCAGCCTCCTGAGTAGCTGGGACTATAGGCTCCCACTGTAATGCCCAACTAGTTTTTCTATTTTTTTTTTAAGTAGAGATGGGATCTCACTTTGCTCAGTCTGGTCTCGAACTCCTGAGCTTAGACGATCCACACGCTTCTCTTCTCAGAGTGCTAGAATTACAACAGGTGTGAGCCACCGCACCTGGCCCCATTTGCTATTCTTGAGCTGTTTGTTCTTTTTTTTTTTTTTTTTTAATTGAGACAGAATCTCACTTTGTTGCCCTTGGTAGAGTGCTATGGCGTCATAGCTTACAGCAACCTCAAACTCTTGGACTTAAGTGATTCTCTTGCCTCAGCCTCCCTAGTAGCTGAGACTACAGGCACCCGCCACAACACCTGGCTTTTTTTTTTTTTTTTTTTAGCACACTTGAGCTGGGTTCAAACTTACAAGCCCCACATGTGGCTGGTGTCCTAACCCCTGAATTATGGGTGCCCAGCCATGCTGTTTTTTCTTGTATGGTTTAAGTCAGAGTGTTCCATGCGACACCCTGGCACATTTGGAAAAGAAGTCAGATAAAGAAAGGTGGGAAATGAGGCATATAGCATTCCAGCTTCCTTCCCCAGAGAGGTTCAGACTCCTGTTTTCATCATTCATTCATCCATTCACTCAACAAATCTATACTGAGTGCCTACTATGTAACAGACTCTAAGCAAGACAATGGAGATGAAGGATCTAATAAGTGGCCTGTGCATAGTCTATAGGAGAGACAAATGCACTCAGACAGCTGTGAGTAAGGAGTGAAAGTGTGCAGGCTAGACCAGTAAAGAGGCAGAGTTCAGACAAGAGAGAGAAAAAGTCTGCGTTAGGGCCAGGCCACCAGTGTAATAACACGGGGGCCCACACTTAGAAGGGTCTGCCATGTGGTTTCATGTTCTTCAGTCACTGTCTTGAAATTCTTGATACTTTTTGATCAAGGGGCCCTGGATTTTCATTTTGCACTGGGACCTACAAATTACATAGGCAGCCCTGGTTAGGGCAGCAGTGGTAGGAATGGAAATCAGTGATCAGAATCCACGGGCCTTTAAGAGGTCGAAGAGGACTTATTTAGTGGTTCATTGGATGAAGATAGGAAGATGGAGGAACTGGAATGATTTCCTGTTTTCCAGACAGACAATGGTGTTCTTAATCAATAAGATAGGGAATAAGGGGGAGAGGAGTAAGCTTAGGGAAAAGGGTAAATAATAAATTCAGGTTTATGCCAGCAGGTGTGAGGGATCTATGGGCTATGCTAGCATCTCAACCTCTCTAACCCCAATTTTCTCCAGCCCCTTGCTCCCTCCCAACATGTGACCCAAGCTTCTGTGTCCTCCACCACTCTTCTATAGGGCCACTCTCATCCCTTATCCTTTTGGACCCCCTCTCCCCCTTTGAGCTGGATTACCTGAAAAATAACAACAACCGCCACAAAATTCCTTGTTGGGTTCTAGTTCTGAACCCACAGTGAACCCCCACCTTCCACCTCACAGTGAGACACCCAGGAGGCCCTTATTCCCCTCTTCTTCCTCTTAACAGTTGTAACAGTTGTCATCCCCCCTTCCCTTCCTTTCTTCTGAAAAACTGGGAAGTGGGCAGAGAGAGGGAAGTGAGCAAAGAAAATGCCAGCAAACCAGGAATACCTCACATAGATGCTGGGGTTTGGGCTGAGTTTTTTTTTTTTTTTTTGCAGTTTTTGACCAGGGCCAGTCAAAAAAAACTTTGAACCAGCCACCTCCTGTATATGGGGCCACCGCCCTACTCCTTTGAGCGACAGGTGCCACCCTGAGCTTTTTCTTTCTTTTTTTTTTTTTTTAAAGACAGTCTCACTTTGTCACCCTTGGTAGAGTACCATGGCGTCACATCTCACAGCAAGCTCAAACTCCTGGGCTTAAGCGAGTCTCTTGCTTCAGCCTTCCAAGTAGCTGGGACTACAGGCACCACCACAACGCCCGGCTATCTTTAAAGACGGGGTCTCCCTCTGCCTCAGGCTGATCTCGAACTCCTGAGCTCAGGCAATCTGCCCGCCTTGGCCTACCAGAGTGCTAGAATTACAGGCGTGAGCCACCGCACTCGCCCGGCCCGCCTGGGCATTTTGGTTTGATGATCCTGCCACTCCGCAAGGCTAGAGAGAAGGGGTCAAGTACTGGCTGCTCTTGGAAGTGTGTGGTTGAATTAAATTCTGGTGATAATGAGGAATCCCCTCCCCACACCATGGGAGAGGCAGCTGAGCAATGTGTTCCTGTGTCCCACAGACCATTTAGAGGATTGGATGAGGTGTTCTAGGGCATCTGTAAATGACACAGTCCCAGTTCTTTAGATGGATATGTAAGGTCTCAATGGACCTTTAAAACGCTCAAACCTGCTCATTCTGCAAATGGCGATACTGAGGTCCATACAAGGCAAAGACTGACCCAAGGTTATTATTTATGTGGGGCTAACCAAGCCTAGCTCTTAGATCTCCAGTCCCTGTCCACCATGCCCACAACTTCCTTTGTTTGAGATTGAGTCTAGACCCGTCTCCATAGGACGTGGACACTTTGCAAAGCGGCTTAGCCCAGGAGATGCTTCTTTTCTGTGTCGTTGGCGCCGCCTGGTGGAGTTGAGGCAAATTCTCAACAGCCGCAACAGCAGTTCTAGACTGAGACTCGAAATGATTCCCTAGGCCAAGTTTACACAAGCTGGGAGGAAGTGGGGCTGGGTGGGATGGGGAGCCTCGGCTCGCTTTGCACAAGCCTTGAATCTTGTTTCCTCCCACCCTGTTTTCCCGTCCCCCTCCTCCTCGTTCCTTTTTCTGTGTGTGCTGGTTCCCCTCACTATACAGATACATCTCTCGGTCGAACTGCTGCCAAAACAGCGGGCAAAGACAGTCTGAGTCTGGGGAGCGGAGGGCAGAACAAATTCAGACTTTATTGTCAGGGAGAGGAAAAAGGGGAGGACGTGGGTAGGGGGCCGGGGTTGCTACATTGTCAAGCAGAAAGAGTTGATGGGAAGGGGAAGGCCAGTGGGGGCTGGTTCCCTCTCCGGTAGGCTGGAGGGCTGACAATACGGAAACTAGGGGTCACGCCCCTACCCGAGTTGTGCAGTGGAGGTATCTGGGGGGAGGGGACAGCCATGAGGTCTAGGAGATGGGACGGGGAGGCTACAGACTCGGCGAATCCTGCGGGAATTTGGGGGGGGGGGGACGGGGACGAGGCTTCTATTGCTTTTTGCTCACAGTTTTGCGGAAGGCGAGGCGGGGGTGGGCTTGGACTGGACACCCCTTGCCCCCCTCGGTACCCCTTGGGCGATGGGTGCTGGTGAAAAGAATGGAACCCGGACTGGGAAAGAAGGCGAGGGAAAGGTCTATGGGGACATCTCCTTGGTCCCACCCAAGTGCCGGAGATGCCCTCAAGTGCTGCCCCCGGCAATGGGCCGGGCTAGACCTGGGACTGGGGCGTGATGCGGGGCGGGCACAGTGAGGTTGCAGGCGGTAAAACCAAAGTGCTTATGAGGGACCCAGGATCCCACCTGCTCCCCTCCCCCTGCGGAGGACGGGGGTGTTCACGGAAGCGCTTCAGTTTGGGGTAGGGGGCCGGAGTTCCGAGTCCGCTTATTGCCAAGAAAATCCATTTCTGCCCCCGGACCCCGACCATGGCTTGTGAACCCCATTTTGTGCTAGGTTTTGGGGGGAAGGGATGGATGGACATGGCTTTTGGGGGGTGTCTCCAAGGGGGCTCGGGGGTGAGACGGCCCCCCCTTTTCTAGGGGAGAGAGAAAGGCAGGGGGGCGGGGTTCCCTGAGATCTGGGGTGTTCCCCCCCTTTTGAAGCCCCCCTCCCCCGCTAACCCTCCCCTTTTCTGGAACCCCGTACCTTCGGGGTGGGGGGAAGGAGAGATCATTCAGGGAGTGCCAGGAGGAGGGGCGGGCTGGGAGCCCGAAGGCCTGGGTCCCGGCTGGATGTGGGGAGTTGAACGGGAGGGATTCAGGATGGAGGTCAGTAGGGGGAGAAGAGGATGGGTCCGTGCGCTGTTCGGATGGGTCCAGGGGCTGGGTGGAGCAGGGGGTGGGTGATCGGTGGTCCCTGGAGAAGAGGTGCTGCTGGAGCTGGGCGCAGGGACAGCGGGGAGCCTGCTGCCGCTGCCATCACCGCAGCCACCGCCAGGGGGCTGGGGAGCAGGCCGCCGGCCAGGGACTTGGGCAGTTCCTTGGAGAAAGTCAGCGTACCCTGTGCGGGGACAGAGGTGGGGGAAGGGAAAGAAGTCTGTCCTGCTGTCCGGCAAAGCCCACTTTTCCCTGGGACCAGCCTAGTGCCCCTCTCTGCTCTCCACCCGTGTCCTCCCATTGCCAAATTCCCCAGCCTCCAGGTCTCACCGCCAACTCCCCAGCTCCCCTAGACTTCTTGTGACGGCTTAGTAGTGGGTTGGGCTTCCCAGCCACGCCGTCTCGGTGCCGCCGGCTGGAGATGTGCTGTGGGAGCAAGTAGGGAGGGGGCTGTGAACTCCAGAAAAAGAACAGCGGCAAGGGGGCAAGGCCACACACAAGGCCATAATCATGCTAAAGCACTTGGCCTCGCCTCCTTTGGCGACCTGGGGTCAGATCCTGAAGACGGGCCCTTACCCAGCCTGTCATTCTCCTTCCCCCTCAGTGGGGGGGACTCTCCAGAATTCCTGGGAAGGGCCTTAGACCCACCTGTTTCAGTTGGACCTCGGAGTTGACCTTGACATTGCAGATCTCACAGTGGAAAGTTCGGTCCTGGGCAGGAGCTTCTGGTTCCCCAGGAGTGGGAGGCCCCAGCCGAGGGTAAGCTTTGATGGGCCCCAGCCCACTTCGGGCCTCCAGAATTGTCTTGTGCTTAGTACCTGGAACCCACAAAGGGCAGGAGGTGAGGGGAGGGAGAATACATTCTCCAGGCCTGCTAGGATTTAAATACCTACCTTCACAGGTACAAAGTTGAGGGAGGGGGGAAGGAGGAGGGAAACAAGTTTGGGGTCTTGAGTTCTAAGGCCCTAGAGACCCTCCTGAACACAAGGTAGGTCAGAGGAGAGTCAAAGAGGTAAGATGGAGGGGAGCTGAGAGCTAAGGAATGGTGGAGATGACTGGGGAAGGAGGTAGGCTGGTAGGTCTTGGAGGGTTTAGAAATGCTGGAAGCCTTGGGCAGGGAGCCAGGGTGGGCTGAAGACAGGAGACTGTGAGTGGGACATGGGAATACATACCTTTGTTATGTGCCTCGAGCTGAGACAGGGAGTTCACAGCCACCTTGCACAAAGCACAGTAGAGCAGCCTCTTGGCTTTCTCCTCTTCTTCCTTGCTACCCCCAGGCAGGGAAGCTGGGGCAGGAGTTCCCCCTTCACCCTTGGTTACACCCTGACCAGTCTCTGGAACACTGGGAGGGGATGGGGAGCCAGGCTGTTTTTCTGGGGATCCTGGGGCTGGACCCAGTCCATTCTCCATGGAAACTGTTGTTGGGGGAGAAACATAGGGGTCACCCCAGATGGCTGCTGGAAAAGACTCTTTATGTAGAAGAGTCCCACCCCCATTTCCTGGAGGGCAAGGGCCCAGGAGTCCCCACCCTGTGACAACATGCATGTTCTCATGCCCTGGGCCAGAGCCAGATGTGGTCCAGCAGCCGTAGCCTGGGTGTGAGACTCCAGAGCCTGGCTCATTCTCTCTAAGCTGGGAATGGCCAAGGGGTCCAGCCCTATCTGCCTACCTTCAGGGTGAAGCTGGCAGCCAGCCCACCCTTGAGGGAGGCATGGCACAAGGATTCACCACTCAATGGCCTGCTAGCCAGTTTGGGATTCCTGCCAGGACAGCCCCTTCCCAGGGTCCAGCCTAGCCCCCAGGAGGAATACCAAAGAGCCCTAGGAAGGGGCAGAGGCAGGATGAGGAAAGGTTGCTAGACAGAGACACAGACGTGGCAAAGGGAAACAGAAACAGCAGAACTAGAGAGGGAAGAAACAGGGATACAGGTTGTTCTATAATTCATGGCTCAATTAAAGATGCACAGGCCCCAGGCCTCAGTGCTGGGTTCTGGCCTGTGTACAGGGGAAACTCTAGTGCTCCCATTCTAGCTCTAGCAGCTGATCCAGTTTCCGGGTCATAGGGAGGCTGATGGTAGGGGTAGGGGAGCTTGTGGGAAGGGAACTCCTGACCCTTGCAGATGTCCATTTGCTTGTCCATCTTATGACCCTTCCCCTCATTTCTTCTACTAATTTCTGAAATCCTCCACTTCCATCTCAATCCAGATAGCAAATCCACATCCCAGGCTAGATAGGACTTCATGGTTTATGAAAGCAGGACAGGTGGAGTTATCCTGCCCTATATCTTTAGAGAAATGTAGGAACTAAATGAGGTATAATAATAAGTGTAAAGCACTTACAACAATGTTATTCAAGAAATATTAGTTATCATCATCATCCCCGTTTTATGGAGATATTAACAAACTAACCTAAAATAATGAGGCTGAGACAGCCAGAATACAATCAGAACTCAGCTCCCAGCCTTGGCTCATGCCCACAATCCCTGCACTCTGGGAGGCCAAGGCCAGCGGATTGCTCAAGCTCAGGAGTTGGAGACCAGCCTGAGCAAGACAGAGACCCTGTCTGTACTAAAAATAGAAAAACTAGCCTGGTATGGTGGTACAGGCCTGTAATCCTAGCTACCTGGGAGTCTGAGGCAAGAGGATCTCTTGGGCCCAAGAGAACTGTGAACTATGATGCTGTGAACTATGCTGTGAACTCTGATGATGCCATAACACTATGCAGGTGATAAAGTGAGAGCCTGTTTAAGAACAACAATAACAACAAAAAGGGACCCAGATCCCCTACCTGCCCACCTGCCCACCCACTTTGTCTGTGCATCCCTGAGGGTGGCTCTCTGTGTCTGTGCACACATGGTGAGAATGGGGGCCTGGTTCCCAGTCTGGTGGTTCACATGCTTGCTGCTCATTCTTCTTAGGGTGGGGCAGGAAGGATAAGCAAGGATAAGGAGAAAAAGGGGGATGTTAGGTCTCTCTGAAGTTGGCCAAGATTGACATCTGATGTGGTAATCCCAGGATGGAGGTGGCTGATATCTTCCTGTCTCAATAGTCCCTCTTTCCATTTTCTTGGCTGGAAGTATGGTTGAAGATGGCCACCAGCCATGAGGGAAAATGAATCTCAGAGTTGCTTTTTGTAAACCTGGGAAAGACCTCAAAGATCTTCAAGTCTCACCCCTTATTTTCCAGAAAAGAGAACACTGTCCAGAGAGGTTAGAAGTTCTACCCAAGAACATCCAGGGAGTTGCCTCACTTTCTCAGACTCTCAGTTTCCCCTGAGGGGAGTCTCAGTAGAGCAGGACTCAGATAGCCTGATTCCTTCCCCTGCCCCTCTCCCCAAGATGAAGAGGCCTCTCTTTCTGATTTGATGGTTCCCTTTTTCCTGGGGAGGTTTGCCAGGTGGCCTCACCCTAGCCCCTCTGAGTCACTGGGTGGGGAGGACAGACAGTGGGGGCTCTGTACAGAGGAGCTGTGGCAGAGGGCAGGGGTGACAGGATGGAAATTTTACATCATTGTGCTTGGCTCCAGGACTCACCTTGAGTGGGGGGTGGGGACTGAGGAAGAGAGATGGAAAAGGAGAATTCTGGGAAATGGGGAGAGAACAGAGAAGACAGAGGTCAGTTGAAGAATGTAGGGGATTCACACACACCTGGACGGGGTGTTACACCATCCCCATTTGGGGGGCTGCTGCCTGGGGGAGCTGGGTCTCCAGGTTCCCGGACACTAGGCTCCCTGCCTCGGGTCTTGGCGGCCTCGATGCCCTTGACTCTCCGGGCATGACGGTTTCCCTTGTAGTGCGCCTCGGCCTGGCTCTTTGGGAATGGAGGAAGAAAATGGAATCTGAGATCACCTTTCATCTGACTGACTTCCCTAAAGAGCTCCTTCAGGCCCCAGGGTGATCTTAGCAGACTATAAGGAGTCTTTCCCTACACCAGTGAAAGGTAAAGCTCCATGCCAATACGTACTGGTTATTCCTGGGGCTCAGACTAGCTGCTGGAGCTTGAGTCTCTGGGAACCTAGATCCCCACCTAGCTCAGACTCCTCCCCACCACCACACCCAGGCCTGGCTGCTGACTCAGGCCCCCACCTAGTCCTAGGGTGGAGGGAGTGGAATCCCAACCCTATGGAAGGATTCTAAACTGGGTGAGGCCTCCCTCTCCAGTCAGCATCCTCTTAGATCCTAGGGACTCTCCTCAGTCCTCCAACCCTGGGATCCAGCCTTTGCTGCTTTCACCCTCAGGATCTCTACTGCCTGGTCTCTGGGCTCTATTCTGACTACTGGGTCTCATTTTTCCTGAAGCCCATGTAGATACCCTGGAGGACCCTGGCCTCAAGTTCAGCTCTGGGGACAGAGACAGCAGCAGAGACAGCTGTCAAAACAGAGCCACTTGATGGGGGAGGGAAAGGGAGGACAAAAAGAGGGCAGGGCTGTCTGCTGTTGGCTCCCTGCCTCCAGTCTTCCACTTCAACCAGTGAGGAGAGCCAGGGTTGGTGGAAAGGATGCTGGGGCCCCAGCTAAAGGGAAAGGCAAAATGCCTCTCCACCTGTGGCTCCACTCCCATGTGCACCTTCTGGGCTGCAGGCACATGGTCACCCTGACAGGGGTTGAAATAAAAAGTATGGATAGGCAAGAAAAGAAGATTGACAACAGGGTGGTGCCTGTGGCTCAAGGAGTAGGGTGCCAGCCCCAGCCAAAACAAAACAAAACAAAAAAAAGAAGATTGACAACTAAGGGTAGGGTAGTGATGAGCAGAGCTCAGCATGCAGCATGTGTGTGCATGTGTGTGTACCAGCTAGAGAAACAGAACATGCTTGTATTTTCCCCTACTCAGCAGAATGAGGCTCTTGAGGCATTGCTGTTTTTCTCCAAAAGCTCTCAGAGCCTGGACCCCACAAAGTCCCCTCTAGACCCATACAAAAGTCTCAGTGGAGCCTCACAAGGAGGAAATCTTAAAGGCCAGACCTCTAGGTTTGGGGTTTTGGGTGGCTTCTTTCCCTGGGAAGATCCCAGGGAGGGGAGGGGAGTGGAGGCCAGACCCCTTATGTGATTTGGGAGGGAGGAGAGTAGAAATGGGGTGGAGAGAGGAGAAAGTCAAAAGATTAGAGGGAAGTGGATGGCCTGGAGGAGGAGTTAAGCAGAGGCCAAAGAGGACAGAAGCTCTATAGAGGAGCCAGTCCACCTAATACAGCCCAGTGGCTGAAGACCAATGGGACAGAGGCTGCACTTCAACTCAAGACACTGATGGCTACTTATGTTCCAAAAAGCTCTGAGCCAAGGGATGCCCCAGTCCCAAGGGAGGGAGGGGTCTGTCTTAGAAGACCAATCTACTTCACGTTGAAATACACAGCAACCTATTTTCCCTTTTAAGTTCCTTCCCTACCAACCTCTGCCCTTCCTGCAGTATCCCCTGTCCCCACTCTTCTCCTAAAATCCTTTCAATCTCTGTCCCTCTCCCAGGGCTCCCAGACTTTGCCTTCTCTCAAGGTGCCCTGGCAGTCCCTGCCCCACCCATTAGGTGAATGAGCAGTGGGGCTTCTTACCTGAGAATTGAAGCGGATCTGACAGACATTACAGGAAATGATGGGACGCTTGGTCTTGAGCAAGGGTCCCCCAAAAGTGTGGGAGAGCACAGCCTTCTGTACAGGGTCCATCTGTGGAGACAGGCTGGGGTGAGCTGGGAACCCCAGCACAAACTCATGTCCATCATCCCCCCACTGGCAGCATCTGGGTTGAACCAAGGTTCCCAGACCCTCCTCCCATTCCTTGACATGCCTGGGCTCTAAGCCTCAGTCTGATTCTCTCCCAGCCCAATCTTCTTCTTCTTCTTTTTCTTTTTGTAGAGACAGAGTCTCACTTTATCACCCTCAGTAGAGTGCCATGGCATCACACAGCTCGCAACAACCTCCAGCTCCTGGGCTTAGGCGATTCTCTTGCTTCAGCCTCCCGAGTAGCTGGGACCACAGGCCCCCGCCACAACGCCCAGCTGTTTTTTGTTGCAGTTTGGCTGGGGCTGGGTTTGAACCCGCCATCCTCAGGTATATGGGGCCAGTGCCCTACCCACTGGTGCCACCTCCCCAGCCCAATCTTCATAGCACTGGAAGGGACGTGATGGGTCAACTAGCCCAATGCTCCTATTTTACAGAAAGTAGAAGTGGTTTGCCTCAAGTCACACCACGAGTTAATAGCAGAGCTAGAATTTGAACCTGGACTCCTGCATTGGTCTATCATACCATGAAGATCCAACACTATTTCCTTGCTCTACCTTCTACAGCTAGGCTACCAGAGGTTCCTCGACATGAAGTCTCAAAGGACCCCTAGGGCCTTCAGCTGATGGCTTTCAACTCTTTTGGCCCCCACTGTGGGGTATCACTATCTGCCAAGTCCAGCCTCTGGTCCCAGGTGACAGATGTTTCCAGCTTCCCATCTCTGGGCTTCAGTTCATCCTAATACACTCACTTGCAATACCTATTTAAGGCAGCAACTTCTAGAAGGAGTAAAAGAACTCAAGAGAGAGTAGGTGGCTCTAGGTAATAAAGGGAAATAAGTGCAGGGACCTAAACAGCTGGCTGGCTGAGGCAGCCCAGGGATCTTCTGAACCCTCTCCCTGATCAGCAGGGCTTCTGGGGCAGGGCTATGGGGCTGGGCGGGATTAGGAACCATCTCTGCCCCCACCCTGGGTCAGCAGATGTCTTTGCGGTCTCCTGCCAAGAGTTCACATGAGGAGGAGAGAAGATGGGAGTTTCTCTGAAGCCTTCTGCTATCAGGGGATGAAGCCAGAGGCCATGAGGCATGAAAATTGTCTCCCTGAACAGTCCTCCTTCCTTCTAGCCCCTAAGCAGCTAGGGAAAGGAGAGATTGAGGTTAAGGATTGGGTGATGCTGGGACCTCACATAAGAATGAGACTGAATTAAGGCTATAACTTTATCTTCCAAGTGGAGGGCTCAAGAAAATAGTTGCAGCTGGGCATGGTGGTCCATGCCTGTAATCCTAGGACTCTGGGAGACTGAGATGGGAAGATCTCTTGAGCTCAGGAGTTTGAGATCAGCCTGAGCAAAAGCAAGACCCCCTCTCCTCCAAAAATAGAAAAAATCAAATGGGTATGATGGCTAGTGCCTGTAGTTCTAGCTACTGGGGAGGCTGAGGCAGGAGGATCACTTGAGCTCAAGATTTGAGGTTGCTGTGAGTTAGGATGATGGCACTGTACTCCAGCCTGGGCATCAGAGACTCTGTTTCAGAAAAAGAAAGAAAGAGAGAGAGAGAGAAAGAGAGAGAAAGAGGAAGGGAGGAAGGGAGGGAGGGAGAGAGGAAGGAAGGAAGGAAGGAAGGGAGGGAGGGAGGAAGGAAGGGAGGAAGGGAGGGAAGAAAAAATAGTTGCTGGGGACTTGGGAGTCCTTAACTCTTCAGCTGAGCCTGGCTGTGTTCCTAGATTTAGAGTCTCCAGTGAGACACTGGTGAGAGACAGAACATGAAGCAGGGGGTTAAGTGGTAAGTCTGCACAGCCCAGACATCATGACATTCCTTTGCCTCTTCCCAGCAGTCTCATTGGCAGGTTAGGATTTGTGTCAGGAAAGGAGCTTTAACATCCCTGTGAAATGGAGGTGGCCTCATTCACTCTGCCATTTTGATAGTGCAGGAGGCAGAAGCCACGGCCAAGTTCAGATAACTGGTATGACTGACAAGTGTCAATTTTTTGGCTCTTGTTTGGCTGGAAACCGGTCCTCCCAGGGGATCAGTTTGTACCTCCCTGTCAGCTTCCTGGAAGCCCCAGTCACATCCACGGAAAAGGCAAACAGGAGAATGGGTGTGTCTGTGTGTGTTAGGCAGGCTGCGATCAATCTGTGCATGGGTGGAGTGTGAACGAGTGTCATGTACTGTGTGTACATCATTTATGTATCAACATTTCTGCATTGGGGGCTTTGCTGACACCACGAATGGTCAGGTTGTATAATCTTCAGCTGTGTGTTTATCTGTGTGAATGTATTATGTATTCAGCAGAAAGAAAGACAGACCAAGTTGGAGACAGGTTTTAATCAGGAAGGGAAGACAGATTGCTGCTCTAAGCTCCTGGTCTCTAGGCCTCAGTCCTTCCTATTTGGAGACCCTCAAGGGGTTCTCCTAACCCCTGGGTTTCCTCATATGCTGGGTGGGGAATGGGAATTCAGCCTAAACAGAAATCCAATCTGGGTTAGGAAATTTAAGTCAGATGAGAACAGTAGGGAGAGAGGGGTGGGATGGAAAGGGAGATAACAGTCTCCTGGTTCTGCCCATGCTCTACTTCATCACCCCAGCCCACTCCCCAGAGGGGCTGAGGACCCAGGATGAGGACACTGAGGACCCTAAAGATGTCTTATGGGATCTGACCATTCCAACATCCATCCCCTAAGAATGGTCCCTGCCCTACCTGGGTCCCTCCTCCAGGGTGAGAACTTTAGTTCTTATACCATCACCTCCCCAGGAGTAAGTCCATAAATACCAACTAGGAGTGATGGAGATGAGGGCAGCAATGGAGTCAGGTAGGTTTCTTGCCACCGTCTCCTCCAGGAACGGAGGAGACACCAGGCTGAAGGTGAGGGCTCCTGGGCCCAATCCCTGTGTAAGTGGAATGTGAGCCACTGAAGTGCTGCTCCAGGCCAAGGTCAGGAGGCCCCGGTGACCTAGATGAGGGCTCCCTGGGGAGGTCTGGAGGGGTGCAAGCCTGCATCTCCCAAGCCCATCTCACTTTAGAGCCTCTTCCTTGGAATGTTGGTCTAGTAGTCCTGGAAAGGTCCATCAAACAGTTCCCTCCCACCTGCCCTCCAAAAGCACACATGAAGGGGAATGGCTCCCTGAAGCTGGGGCAAAATGAACCAGGAAGGGCAAGGGGGATGGGAGGGGGGAAACCAGATCAGGAACGAAGTGGGACTATGATTATATTTCCTTCCATTGCCCTTTATCTGATGGAACTCCTTGCCCTTTGTGTGACCACCCCACTTTCTCACCCACCAAAATAAAGACCAAAAGAGAAAGGCTGTGGGATCTCAGGGATGAGAAGGATTGAGATGGGAAAGAGAGGGAGCTAGGGGGTGTCTAAGGAGCAGGTGGAAGCTGGTGGGGGACAGGTGCTGGGAAGGAGCCAGGGCCAGAGAAGTGCGATCTGATTAGTGTGGTAATTTGAGGGTAGGTATAGGACCTGAGGGGAAGTATGAAGATTCTGGGACTCAAGAATCTGGGAAGCAGAGGCTAGGGTATCTAATATGGTGACAGTAGTCTGGGGGCACCAGCTTGGATCCAGAGACTGGTTAGGGCCGCGCTAGTGTGGGGGATGGGCTGGATAACCCGAGGACTAGAAGCGAGAGGTAGCTGGCCCCGCAGGAGCGGGCGGGGATTGGGGGGTGGGGGGGCCGCTGCGGCAGCTGCGGGAGTCTAGGGGAGAGGAGGGGCCGGGTGGCTTACCCTGCGAGACCCTGGGGGCCGCGGCTCCATGGCCCGGGGTGGCGGACCCGGGCGGGGAGGGGGGGGGCCGAGCCTGGTCTGGCCGGGCGGGCCGGGGACGCGGCGCTCGTCGCCCGGGCGTCTCGGGGCTGTGCGGCCCAGCCAGCAGGGGAGAAGGGGAGGCGGGGCCGGTCGGGGCCGGAGCCCGCCCCAGAGGCGGGGCCGAAGAGGGGGGCGGGCCGGGGAGCTTGAGAGGAACCAAGTGGGGCTAGGGAGAAAGGAGGAGAGGAGAGGATGTCCACATCCAGACACCCCTTCCAAGAAAGGCCTTGTCCTGGCAAGAGGCTACTCCGGCCGGCGGCGGAGGCGTTGCCCTGATGACCTCTGTTGCCTCCACTGGGGTTTCTTCTTGGGTCCAGTGTGCCTGCCCACCAATCCTTCGGACGACCCTGGTTGTCTAGCTCGTACATTTCTCCTTTCTTTCGTCCCTTGCGCCCTAACCTCCCCTCGCTCCTCTGCTGATAGCCTGCCTGATGAGTCTCCGGCCGACTTTTCCCCAGCTCCTGCAAACAATCCCACTAGGGATGGGAAACCGAGCCCAGGTACCCGAGTGTCAGACATTGCTTTCTCGGCAACTCCTCCGAACCTTGGAGCTGGGGGACCCAGGACAGAAGCGACCCCAGAGTGGGAACATCATCCCTAACCTCTTCCCACCTCCTCCCCTCGCCCGCCACCTGCAGGACAACCAGGTTCCCCAACAGCCTACGCTTCGTGCACTTGCTGCCCTCTGGCGGTTGAGTGGGAGCAGCACTGGGGACCCCCGGTAGGAAGGCCAAGCGGCCCACTCCCCCTACACCTCATCCTCTCTACACAGGATTCCCACTCCCTTATCTCTAGGTCTCATCCCCTCCCATTCCATCTAGGTCAGCGAGATTAGTGAAGCAGGGGACTGATCTAAAGAGAGGCTGGCTTTGGGAAATAGTGAGGACATCCAAGGGCAGAGGGAAGCGGTAGAGTGAGTGGGAGGAGAATGAATGAGAGAGTGACACCAGGATGGGTCCAAGGGGTGGGAACTACCCAAGTAGGAGAGAGAGCTGGAGGCACCAGTCCACTGGGAAAGACTCTGTCACGAATAAATAATACCACTACCATCACCTAATGTTGATTGAGCCCTTGGAATGTGCCAGCTTCTGTACCGAGCTCTTTGCATGGATTATCTAATTTAATCTTCACAACCACTATTTGAAGTAAGTGCTATTATTATCTTCATTTTATAGATGAGGGAACTGAGGTTTAGAGAGGTTAAATAATTTGCCCAAGGTCGTAAGCTAGTAAGTGGCTGAACTGGGATTTGAATTTAAACCTAGGCAGCCTGACTCCAAAGCCATGTACTTAACAGCTGCACAATACTTCCAAAAGCCTGTCTGCAGCTTTTCTGCAGTAGTCATTCCCCTGCAGAATTTGACACTATTGATGCAGCCTGCCACACTCTCCCCTTTGGCTTCTCTAACTCTACAGAACATATTTCCCTCTCCTCCCCCTCCAGTGGCTCCTCCATTTTCTTTGCTGGAACCTCTTTCCAATCCCATTGCCTAATTTCACTTCTTCCCCAAGGTCAAGGTCTTGGCCTTCTTCTTCCTTAAATAAAAAATAATAGCAACAACATAAAAATCATAGCAGCTAACACTGACTAAGCACTTAGTTTGGGCTAGGCATTATGATTATGTAATACGATTCTCACAATTTTGTGAGTTGATGTTATTACTATCCCATTTTACAGCTGGTAAAAGTGAGGTTCCAAACAGTTATGTACCCTATATACTCGAGTATAAGCCGAACTCGGCACAAATTTTGTGCTGGAAAAACTCGGCTTATACTCGAGTATATATGGTAACTTCCCTAAAGTCACACAGTCAGTACTTTGGAACAACAATTCAAATCCTGCTAGTCAGATGCCACAGTGGATGCAGTTCAACACTGTTGCTGCACTCTTCAAGCTTGTCCATGCTAGTGGCTTTAAATATCTATGCTAAAGGCAGAGGAGACATGAACTCTGCAGGAGTCAGAAACCCTGGATTATCCAAATCAATTACTTAAGGAGCTTTGTGACCCTGGACAAGTCACTTGACCTCTCTGGGTCTGTGTTTCCTCATCTATACAATGGGGACACTGATGGAATTGCTAAGATCTGAGAGGTTAAGTGCAAGTCAGGTATTTAGATGGGGAAAAGTATTCTTCCCACCTCATGCTCCAGTCAAACCCCATCAATTGCACTTTCTCAAATGTTCTTTTCCAGACTTTGTTCATGCTATTTGCTTTAGGCTGTAATGTTCTCAAAGACCACTTTTAAAATCTTACCAGTAATTCTTCAAAGTCCAAATCCTATGTTACCTGCTCCAGGTTAAATCTCTTTTTCCTCTGCTCTGTTTTCCTGAACAACTCTAGTTGATCCCTTAGGCACCACAGATCCAGCAAGTCTTCCCTGATACTCCCCTGGGCATCCATGCAAGCTAAATGCTTCTGACAGCTCTTCTCACACAAGGTAACTGTTAACTTGTTATCTTTCTTACTAAATTGTGAGCTTCTTTTGAACATTTCTTTCTTTCTTTCCTTTTTTTTTTTTTTTTTTGTTGTAGTTTGGCCAGGCTCGAACCCACCACCCTCAGTATATGGGGCTGGTGCCTTACCCACTAAACCACAGGCGCCGCCCCCACTGTCCCAGACACCAGGCACAGTGCCTAGTACATAGTAGGTGCTCAAGACTTTTTGTGTGAAATTGAATCTTTGTTAGTGTCTTTGTCACAATATTTGTAACATTCCCTCTGTTTTTCTGTGTAAAGTGTTTATCTTTCTCCCCTGAAATATAAGGTCCTTTGAGATAGGACATCTCTTATTGTATCTAGAATGTCTCCATTATATCTCAAACACTGCCTTGCTTATAGTTAATACTCAATTTGTTCATCTGTAAAAGGAGGATAATAACAGCCACCCCATTAGGGTTGCTCTAAAGGTTGAGATATGAAAAAATACTTGGTAAACTTTTTTTTTTTTTGAGACAGAGTCTCATTTTGTCATCCTCAGTAGAGAGCCAAGGCGTCATTAGCTAAAAGCAAACTCAAACTCCTGGGCTCAAGCAATCCTCTTGCCTCAGCTTCCCGAGCAGCTGGGACTACAGGTGCCAGCCACAACACCCGGCTAGTATTTTTTTTTTTCTTCTATTTTTGTAGAGACGGGGTCTCACTCTTGCTCACTCTTGAACTCCTGAGCTCAAGAAATCCACCCCACTCAGCCTCCCAGAGTGCTGGGATTATAAGCATGAGCCACCCTGCCTGGCCTTAATTTGAAACATTGTCTTTTTTTTTTTTTTTTTTTTTTTTTTGAGACAGAGCCTCAAGCTGTGGGCCTGGGTAGAAATGCTGTGGCATCACTGCTCACAGCAACCTCCAACTCCTGAGCTCAAGCGATTCTCCTGCCTCAGCCTCCCAAGTAGCTGGGACCACAGGCGCCTACCACAACGCCCGGCTATTTTTTGGTTGCAGCTGTCATTGTTGTTTGGCAGGCCCAGGCTGGATTTGAACCTGCCAGCTCAGGTGTATGTGGCTGGCGCCTTAGCCGCTTGAGCCACAGGTGCTGAGCCTATTATCGTTTTTTTTTTTGAGACAGAGTCTCCCTCAACATAGTTTCCCTATGTTATCCTCAGTAGGGTGCTGTGGCGTCACAGGTCACTGCAACTTCAAATTTTTGGGCTTAAGCGATTCTCTTGCCTCAGCCTCCCGAGTAGTTGGGACTACAAGCGCCCGCCACAGTGCCCAGCTATTTTTAGAGACAGGGTCTCACTCTTGCTCAGGCTGGTCTTGAACCATGAGCTCAGTCAAGTCACCTGCCTCGGCCTCCTAGAGTGCTAGGATTACAAGCGTGAGCCACTGCAGCTGGCCTTCTACTCTATGAACTTTAAAGTTTAGGTTGTTTGGGAGGAGTTTGGGGGAGCAGGTATGGCAGAAAGATAATTCTACCTCAGAGTCAGATGCTATAGGTTCAAATCATACCTTAGGCACATACTGTGTCAATTTATATAAATTACTAAACTCTTTGGAGCCTTAGTTTCTGTCTTCCCATTTGTCAGACAGGAATAATAATGGCTGCCTTGTCAGGTTGTGTGAAGATTAGATGAGATTGTACATAGGAACATGTACTGCAGTGCCTGGTGCAAAGTCAATGCTCAACACAAGGTTTATGGCTTGAATATGGTTTGATGGTGGATTATTTGAAATGAATAAAGCTGACTTCTCCTAAACCTTTAGGTCCATTTCATTCTCCAGGCCTCCAACTCCAGCTGTTTGTTGTCCTGAAATGAGTTCAGCACTCTGAGCCCAGACTAGGTTCCTCCTCCAACCACCTCCTCTGTCACTGGTGACTTCTTCCTCCTAGTCACAGAGGCCCAAACCCTGGAGTCATCCTTGACTCATCCCTTTTTTTCTCCCCCACCCCCAAACACTAGAAAAGTTGGTCAGTGTGCTCTATCAATGTTTCTTCAGAAACACCCCACCCATCCTCCCCTCCTCTCCACTCATACTCCTACTGCCATGGCCCAGTCCGGCCCTTGAAGTTCCCTGCAGGCCCACATTGTTAGGACAGTCTTCTAACTGGCTACTCTCCTCCGACTTCTTCTTTCTGTCCAGCTGTCCCCCTCAACTTCCTCAAATACAGCTCTTACCAGATGACTCTCCTGCTCAAGAGTGGATAATGAGGGCAGTGCCTGTGGCTTGTGAGTAGGGCATTGGCCCCATATACCGAGGGTGGAGGGTTCGAACTCAGCCCCGGCCAAACTGCAACAAGAGAATGGCTGGGCATTGTGGCAGGTGCCTATAGTCCCAGCTACTTGGGAGTCCAAGGCAGGAGAATCGCCTGGGTCCAAGGATTTGGAGGTTGCCATGAGCTGTGACACCACAGCACTCTACCGAGGGTTAATAAGTGAGACTCTGTCTCAAAAAAACAAACAAACAAACAATTCTTAAAAAAAAAAAAAAGAAGTGGACAATAACTCCCTATTTCATATTGTATTAAATCTAGACAACCTTGTCAGTCCTTCAGGTCCTATCCCATTGATCCTATGCACCTAGACATGGGCTGCAGAGAGCTGGAATTTACAGACAAGCATGCTTATCTTCCTGCTTAGTCCCTCTTTCTGAAGTCAGCACCCACACCCCTCCTTCTCCCCATAGTCGCTATCACCAATATAAGTCTCGTTACTTCTCCAGATGGTAGGGTAACTTACTGAGTAATTCATATAAAATACTTAGCACAGTGTGTGGCACACAACGAGATCACAGCAAATGTAGGCTATTACTATTGCTGTTAATAGTATCCCATGTAGCCAACAACACTTAGAATTGACTAGAATTAAGGAAGATGGAGTCACAAGAAAAGGTAAGGAATTAGACATAGGGGGAGAAAAGAGTAGGGGTGGGACCAAGGGTCAGGGCACCGGTGGAGAAGGCAAGCAGGCTGCTACTCACCGTGTTGTAGTTGCTGAAAAGGCCCAGAGTAGGGGCTGGCTCTAGTGGGAAAGGCAGGATCTGCTTGAGGTCCAGCGGGGGCTGCATGATGGGGGGCTGCCGTAGCAGAGGGAGGGGACCTGCCCGGCTCAGGCTGCCTGAAGGGCAGAGAAAACATTCTGTGGGGTAGGAAGATTAAAGCTTGGGAATCCCACCCAAACTTGTGTCAGTCCAACCTCCTAACTGGAGCCCCCACACTCAGAAGTGTGACCCCCCCAATCTGTGTACACACTTCCCCTGCTGGCTTCAGAGTAACAGAGCTCTGTGTGGACTCGACCTTCCCTTCTGGGTGTTTTTCACTTCCTTCTTCTCTAGCATCCCTCCCCCAGAGAACTTTAGGCACTTTACACACCCAGGAAGAGCCTAGGCCTTTTCTGTAGGCTGCCTGCTGCACTAGCAGGACTCCTGAGCCCCAGACCCCAGCCACTCCTTTTCTTCTCTGGTTCTGCTTCCCCCACCCCCAGGGATCCTAAAGCTTGGGGTCACCCCACAAAGAACAGAGTCAAGTGATTGATTCATCCCATTGACCAGAGGGGAATATTAAGGCCTATATTTGGAGATGGGCTGCTGAATCTTCCAGGTTCCCTAAAGTTATGATTTTGTTCCAATCATAATCCTTAAGTAACTGTTGACTTCTCTGGGGGTAGGCAGTGGGTGGGTAGCATTTGCTCTGGGAGGTGCCCCTTCTCTCTCTCTTTTTTTCCCGTGCCCCTTTGTCTCACCAGCAGTGTTCAGCTCCACCTTCAAGGAGGAACCTCGACCTGGCCTCTGTGAGGGGAATGCCTGGGTCCCACCCCAAGGGGAAATGAAAGTCCAGGCTGGACATTCAGCTACCCTTCCCTGAAAGCTTCTCCTTCTTCCAGAGTCATGCGAGGAGCTCTACAAGGCTTCAAAGGGACAGCTCAAAGGATCTCAGAACCCCTCTGGGGTTCCACTGGCCTAGCTTCCTTCTTGACCCCACTGTCCACCAGTTGGGGAGCTCTGGCTGCCCTCCCCTGCTCTAGCAACCCCCTGACAGCCACAGGGGTTCCCAGGAACAAAGACAAGCAGAGGAGGCTTCATGCTTGGCCCTGTCCTCCCTTGACCCTACCAGGGCAGAGGGTCCCCAGGTCCCCCTTTCCTGTTCCCTCCATAGAGACCACCCCTTTTCATACCTTCAGTTTCTGGTGCCTGCTGCCCCCAGGCAGTGGCCTGGCCCTGGCCCCCTAGGGGCCTGGGCCTGACAGTGTCCCCTTCCCTTGGTTCTGCCCTCTGCCCCCTCCCTAGTCCGCCCCCTCCCCCCCAGCCCAGTCAGTAGAATCAGCCAATCAGAATCCTGGAAAAGTGGGGCAGAGGGGAGGGCGGGGGGAGCAGGGATTAGGGGAATCTGAGGCGAGAGGGAGGAGGTGGGGAGGGCTCAGGCACAGCTGGGGGCAGGGAGCTGGTCCAGAAAAGTCTGGAGGGGTCTCTTCCATCCAGTGCCAGGACTGGGTAGCCAGGGTGCCTAAGACAGAGGGGTAAAGGCTGCAGGGAACTTAGGCTTCAGAATCCTATGGGCTAAAGGAGAGGGTAAGATGCTCGACTTTGGCCCTTGAGCAGCTGGGGGGTCTATATGCCTTGAGTCCATTCCTTCCTCTGTCACCTTCTAGATTGAGATGAGGTGTGGAGAGGAGGGACAAAGAGAGAGAAAGAGAAACAGATAGACAAAGTGAGTGAGAGAGAATGGGAAAGAGTGGCAGAAGCAAGAGCAGGTGACAAGAAGAAGGACAGAGACACCCAGAGGGAAAAGGACAGAGAACCGGTAGAGATGGAGAGAGTGAAATAAGAAAAAAACAGAGAGACACAGCTGAAAAGCTGGACACAGAACTGGAGACCAGGGCAGAAAGATCAAAAAACAGAAAACAAAGAGAGTGAGAAAGATAAAAAGGAGAGGAGAGGCACAGACAGACTAATGGGGCAGCTTGACCATCTCCCCTTCCTGGTCTGTCCCTTCACGGCCTCCTCCCTCTGTGCCCCACACTCCCTCAATTCCTGGCACCCACAGCCAGGACAGCCTTAACAAGCCCTGAGCAGCATCAGGAATGGTGAGAGAAACCTGAGCACCCCCAGAGTTTCCAGCGCCCAGCACCCACCCCTGCAGCTGGTTTTGGGCTGGCACTTGCCCCATCCCAGAGACAGCAGCTTGGCTCCTAGACCCTTTACTTGGCTCTAGACTCTGTAGGCTCTCACCCTTCAAACCCATCATAGAGGAGAGAGCAGAATTCCAGAAAAAGCCACAGAAAGAAATTTATTAAGGAGCCACTGTGTGCCATGTAATGAATTCCAAGTATTATTACATTTAATTTCTGAAGGAGCTCAATCTATGAGGTAGCTGTGAGTCTATGGAATAGCTGGTATTTTTTCCATTTGACATAGGAGGAAACAGAGACGTTTAAAAACTTGGCCAGTGTCACACAGCCTGTAAGTCTCAGGGCTGAAATTTATTTATTTATTTATTTTTTGCAGGTTTTGGCTGGGGATAGGTTTGAACCTGCCACCTCCAGCATATGGGGCTGGCGCCCTACTCCTTTCAGCCACAGGTGCCGCCCACAGGGCTGAAATTTAAATCAAGATCTGTCACACTCTATAGCAAATTCTTTCTCTGCTACATCACTCCCAAAGGGCTCAGATTTAACTCTGAAGTAGAGATGTGAGCACAGGCTTTCGTCTTGTTCAAGAAGAGGAAGGGGAGATCAAGTTCCATGTCATTTCTGGGCTTGGAGTCCTCCTTTGCCCTCCAGAGGAGGGATAGAGGGAGACAGGCAGCAGCGACTCGGTTCCCTATGGCCAGAAACTCATCTTTTCCACTGGTGTGAGCCCTGGGTGAGTTGGGGAGGAAGAGTGGGAGAGAGGGGTGAAATGAGGTTAGGGCAGGAAGGAAGCAGCACGGACGAGTGGAGACTCACTGTCTCCTTCCCAGATTCCTGGGTCCACTGCACTCTGACATCTGAGGTGGGGAGAGGGGTAGAGGGCAGCTTATGGGTTGGATGGGCAGAAGAGGAACTCTTGGGTTTGTGCACCTCAGACCTCAGGGCCCTCCTCTTTTTCTGAGAATAACAAAAGTTGCTACTTTTTGATTATTTACTATATGCCAGGCTCTTTACACACACAGTCTCCCAGTGGATGGTTCTACCACTCACTGGCTAGTTTCTGCCAATCGCTTAGCCTCATTTCTCATCTGTCAAGTGAAAACAGGAGTGCCTGCCCCATAGAGTTGTTGAGAGGACTGAACATGTGAAGTGTAAAGTGCTGCATGTCACAATGAGAACTCAATGAATGTTTGAGTGAACGAATCTTCATAGATGATGACAATTGGCTCAGAGAGGGGGAGTTACTTGGCCAAAGTCACACAGCCAGTGAGGGATTTGAAACTTTTCTTTCTTTCTTTTTTTTTTCTTTTTTGAGAAAAAAATCTCACTTTGTCACCCTGGGTAGAGTACCATGGTGTCATAGCTCACAGCAACTTCAAACTCCTGGGTTTGAGCAATCCTCATGCTGCAGCCTCCCTAGTGGCTGTGACTACAGGCACCTGCCAGGACACCTGGCAAGTTTTTCTATTTTTAGTAGAGACAGGGTCTTGCTCTTGCTCAGGCTGGTCTCAAACTCTTGAGCTCAAATGATCCTTCCCCCTTGGCCTCCCTCCGAGCCACTGTGCTGAGCCTTTCTTTTTCTTTTTTGAGACGGCACCCTAACTAGAGTGCCACAACCTCAAGTTCTGGGCTCAAGAGATCCTCTTGCCTCAGTTTTTCTATTATTAATAGAGACGGGGTTTTGCTCTTGTTCAGGTTGGACTGGAACTCCTGAGCTCGAGAAATCCAACTGCCTTGGCCTATAGTCCAGGGTGCTAGGACTACAGTCATGAACCACCTTGCCCCAGCAGGATTTGAACCTGTTTGTCTGGCTCCCAAGACAGGGCTTTTAAATACTACACTTTTCTGGGTAGATTGGGAAAGGGAAGGGGGAGAAAGGTAGGAATATTAGAAGAGCTGGGGAAGAAGAAACTGAGGTAGGAAATGCAGGGCTTTGACATCTGGCTGGGTGAAGTCTTCAGGCAGGTCTGGAGGAAGCAGAAGAGTGCAAATTGGAGTATGTGTAAGTGTGCATGCATGTGCTTGCGTGTGTGTGGTAGGGCAGGGAGGAGCTGGGGCCTGGCTGGGGCAGGCCACTCCAGCGGGAAGCTCATTAGAGTAATTACCTCCAGCAGATAGTGCCCCACCCAGTTCCATGGGGAATTGCTAAATGCTTTATTAAAGACAGCTCCCAACACATTTTAGAAAGAGTGCACTCCAGACCCATCCTTGGGTGGATGTCTGCCTGTCCATTTCACCACCCTACATGCCCTAGGCATGATCCTGCTCAGGTTTCCCCCTTAGAATTAACCCACAATCAAGCCACATCTGGCTCCCTACATCCCTCTGAAGTCTGGTCTTTTCTTTTTTTTTCTCGAGACAGGGTATCACTTGGACACCCTGGGTAGAGTGCCATGGCTTAGCTCACAGCAACCTCAAACTCTTGGGTTCAAGTGATTCTTTTACCTCAGCCTCCAGGTAGCTGGGACTACAGACACCCACCACAGTGCCCGGCTATTTTTTAGAGACAGGGTCTCTTGTTCAAGGTAGTCTTGAACTTGTGAGCTCAGGCAATCCACCTGCCTCGGCCTCCCATTTGCTGGGATTACAGGCATGAGCCATGGCATCTGACTTTAAGTCTGGTCTTTTCCTTTCTGTCTTCCTCAGAAATTATGGCCAGGTCTGGATCCACAGCCCCTTGGCCATCTTAGCTTTGGCCTGGGGTCTCAAGCCTTGGTGGTGAAGAAAGGGAGAACCTGCAATGATCTGGCTTAGGGAGTGGTTGCTTGGGTAGGAAAAAGAGCCAGGGAAGGTGTTAGGGTAGGGCTGTGGGTTGGTGTTGGTGTGAAGACTGGGCCAAGATGAGATTAAGATCAGAGAGAGGTATTGAGGTTAGGGTTGGAAATTGTTAGGGCCTAAGGTGGTGAAAAGCATGGGGTCAGCGTTGGGTTAAAGTGGGAATTAGACTCTAGGACCAAGGGAGAAATTGGGCTCATCTCTAATTCATCTCTTTTTCCCTGAGGTCTTTTGTCCTCTCTCCCTTCACAGATATGCCTAAAATCTGGGGTAGAATGAGAGAAGAGCCTTGAACTCCTGGGTCTTATCTTCTTGACCAAGTCCCAGGTATCTGTCCCCTTTTGCCTCAATTTTCCAATCTTGGCAGGAGGCAGGGTGAGGGCTAGAAAGGCTTTGAAGTCAAAGAAGAAAGAGACAAGGGGATGATTGTGAACAACTACTAAAACACCATCCCTCATAACCAGAGGGTGGATGTGGGCAGGGGCAGGCCTAGAAGGAGGAGGTGACTGGGACTGGAAGAGCAGGGCGACCCCTGGGAAACCTTTCCCACCCTGACTGGAAGGGGCCTCTTCCAGTGGCCCCCTTACTCTTACCACACCAAGGACTCAATTGGAAAGGATGGTACAGAAAGCTCAGAGCAGTGAGCCTGAGCCCAGAACGACCATGTTAAAGCTGGGTCAAGACTCAGTGGACCTCAGCATTCAGAACTGAAAACCTTAGTACAGTCCCTGAGGGTGGGGCCTGAGCCCTAGCTGGCAGCTTTCTCCGCTTCCTTCCTCAGAGAGGACTAAGGTGTGTGGGCCCCTCTGTGGGCTTGACACAAGGAGGGAGTTAATTACAGTGTCCTCCCAGGAGAGGAGGGTAGTGAGGGTCCAACTGGTGGCTGGGGTCCAATTTCAGAGAATCTGGACCCAGGCATTTTCCCTGTGACTGGGCTCTTGGTTGGGCTTGAGAAGCAGGCCTCTGATACCCTCTGCAGGGCCTGCTGACCAGGAAAATTATGGCTTACGCTGGCCTGTTCTGAGCAAGTATGATGTTGCTTCTGGGGCCTGTGCCCAGGGTGGAGCCAGGGTACAGGGATCACACAGGTTGGAGGAATGTGAAGCCTGGGCTCTGGGGGCCTGAGGCCAGTGTGTGTTGATGGGGGTCACCCCAGGTGGGGGGTAGTACTCATAGAAGGGTGGGGAATACCTTCCCCTGCTCGAGATCCCCTTGGAAGGAGGCAGGCAACTGGTCATTCACGCCTTTGTTGGTTCATTCATTTAACAGCTAGGACAGAGTGCCAGGTGGAAGGGGCTGAGACACAAAGTGGTGAGACAGACTGAGAAGATCCAAGAGGAAGGAGGAGAAAGAGAAGGAGGAAGGAGGGCAGAAGCAGAGAAAAACTGCTTGTGGGAAGTCAATAGGGATAAGAGGTAAAATAAAAGAAAGCAAGCAAGGAGGATAAATAGCAGAAGGGCTCAGGAGAGGGGTGAGGACAGGGGCCAGCCTAGCCCTCCGGGCACCAGGATGGAGCCAGGTGTCCCTAGTGGCAGGGAGGGAGACCACAGGTGTCCAGGCCTGGTAGGGGGCTCCCACCAAAAAACCCAAAAACCAAAAAACAAATAGGACCAAGGAACCGGCCTAGCCAGGGTGGAGGGCAGAGGTCAGAGCAGGCCTGTGGACTAGGGTGAAGGAAAGGGGGAGGGCAGGGGCCTAGAGCCGAGCTGATGCGGAGTCCGGAGCAGAGCTAGGCCCTCTCCTCCCCCACCCCTGGGGCTCCCTTCCCGATGTAGGTCATGAGGATGGGGTGGCTGTGGCTGACGGGCTGTCAGAGCCCGGCGGGAGTTCCCATCCCCCATTCTTACTCCCCCCATCACCCCTGCCTCTCCTGGTGCCCCCGGCCCTAGGCAGGAGTGGAGGAGAAATTGGAAGATGGGAAGGCAGGGCCCAGGCAGCCGAGCAAGGAGAGAGAGGGGCAGGTCCCGGCGTGTTGGGGCAGGATGGCTGCGGAGACAGGATCTGAGCCACAGGAGCCCTGGGATGGACACTTTCCCACCCCCTCTTCTCCCCAGCTCCCTTATCTTCAGCCCTCAGGTTCCCACCTCCCACCACACTCACCTCGAAGCTACACCCACCATCTTCTCCTTCCACCCCTCACTTCCTCCTTTCCCCCTTATCCTGGGCCCAGAAGGATGTCGGAGTGTCTAAGCTAAGGGTGGGGGGAAGTCCTGGGGGTTGGGAGGGACGGGTCAGAACCTTTTCCTTAACTCCACCAGGCCAGGGCCAGCCCCCTCCCCCAGCCTCTCGTAGACTGTCATATAATATTCATGAGCCTCATGAATACGCAATGTTCTAATTATGGGGCGGGGGTCTCACTCAGCTCTGACTCTCTGTTTGCCACTCCCTAGATTATCCGGAGAAGCGGTAGCTTGGGGAAGAGGGGAAGAGGGGACCCCAGATGTGGAACCAGATGAGGGGGGAGGGGGAACCGGTCGCTGACGGGCGGCCGCAGTCACCGCGGTGCTGGGAGGTTGGGGCGGGAGGGTGACCCACAGAGGGGAATCCAGGAGCCTGGAGCCTGGAGTCGCAGAGACCACTCACCGAGGATCATGCTGGGGACCCAGGCGCCCGGGGTTCCGCGTAGCTCTGTCCCGGGGGCCGCTGTGGCGGGGCTGGGGGTACGGGGGGGAGGAGTCGGGGGAGGAGCAGAGGCCGGCCTAGGCGGAGCGGGGGCGGGGCCCGCAGCAGGTGAAGCCGTGAGGAGGGGGAACCCGGGCACCGAGGGCGCCACGAGGGGGCGACCTGGCCTCCTCGCGCTTCCTCCCGCCCTTCTACGTGCTGCCCCTGGGTCTCCTGGGTTTACGGTGTCACTGCAGCTAGGGCTGGGGGAACAAGACATTTAGAAGACGGTATGAGGAGATGGAGGAAGCTGGAAATGAAGATGCCTGGGTTCCCAGGAAGGACTGAATCTGAGGGCGGGAAGTCTGCTTCTAGGCTGATATCGGGCAGGGGAATGTCTAAGCGCTCTGGGGAGAAACGAAGCTTAGGTTGGGTTGGGTGGAACACTGGGTCCCCTCCAAAGTGATGGTCTGGGGAGAGGGCGGGAGAGGTGCGGGAGAGAAGGTTTGGGTCCTAGTTTGTTTTTCTGGCTTTGAAGCAGGATGCCTGGTGACTGGGTCTCAGAGGTGAAATGGGAGGTTGAAGATGGATCTCACGGTGATCTGTGGCTGGGGTTTGAATGCCCACGTCCTTAGGGAAGGTTTCAGGGAAGAGGCTGCAATCAATGGATCTGAGGCGCGGTGGAAATAGAAGCCTGTAAGGGAGATCATTAGGGCAAATGGAAGATGACAGAGCTCCAGAACTGAGGCATAACCTTGCAGAGGCGACCTGTGTTGGAGTGTGGCGGGGGTGGGGAGCATGTATTCAGGCCCTAAATCCAGGGTGTTTCACAGTAAGGGGAGCTTCCATTGAAGAGGACTGGTGGGGTGTTTGGTGAGGCGAATGGGGGAAGGTGCAGGATGAAATGTGTGATCTGGGGAGGATGAGGGGAGAGGGAGTACGGACACTTTGATGTGTTCTTAAGGGACCCTAGCAGGCGGCTGGAGTCTGGAAGTCTGCAAGAGATGTCTGGGGAAGATGCAGCTGCTATAGCCTGGACCTGTCTGTACCTGCCTCCAGAGGGAGGGTGGCAGGCAGATTTCCCAGAAAGCCACGCAGCCAGCTCCAGGCCAACCCCAGCCAGAGGAAAGGGAGTATGACTGGGAATGAGAACATTTGGGATCTAAGGAGGGTGGAGGCAGAGGACAAGAGGTTAGTGGAAGGGTGATGGGACTGAAGTCTTAGAGCAGTTTAGGAAGGGGAAGGAGCTGGCTTTCCTGGGTTCTGGAGAGAAGTTGTGACTTAAGATTCGGGTAGTTTGGGTTCTTATTTCTGGGCCCCAGCAATCTCTTGCCCTTGCTTCATTGATCTGATTTGGAAAAAAAAGATGTTTCTGTACTTACCAAGATGCTCTAGCTCAAGGGCAAGAGAATGCTGGGGGCACCCATGTGCTCCAGCTCAAGGGCAAGAGAATGTTGGGGGAGGATATAGGGTCTCTGGGTCTATCAGAGGATGTCCGCTTGCTCTAGATCTGACCTACCACCATGCCATTGAACTCCACTATGGCAAAGTCTGCTTCTCTTTAGATCTTGCTGCTCCTTTCCTCTTCCCATTTTTCTCCTCCTGAATGGACTTCTTGACTAAACAAAGGTCATCTCAAGCATCGTTTTGATTGGTTATAGAGGCCCCTTTACCCTCAGCCATTGTCCACCCACCCACACTGCTCCCAGGGACTCTGGGTGAGGGAAGTCTCAGAAGAGGGGTTGCTTAGCTTACCAAGGGGAGACAGCTGGTTAGAGGGTGGGGGTGACTTTACAGGCAGCTGAGGAGGGGGAAGGTGTGTGGGGTTAATTCATTATTGATGAGCCCTGCACCCCGGGCTACTAATGAGCCCAGGCCGGCTGCCCTAATTGATGTCAAGAAACTTGAGACCCCCAGATCAGCTTCCCGCCTGCCAGCTGCCTCTCCTGAGCACCCTCCCCCTCCCTGCACCCCCAGCTGCTCTGTTCCCTTCCTAGTGCCTCCTTCCCTCCTCCTTTCCATCTCCCCCAACACAGACAAGGGGAGGGCTCAGTGTCATAGTTAGAATGTAAAACAAAACAAAACAATAAAATTAGGATAGGGCTCAGGCTCTCTGAACTTCATATTCTCTGGACTATGGGACTTGCTCTCAAGGGTTGGAGAGTCTGGGAGAGGAAACTTAGGCCAGAGTGTGAGAATTAAAGCTTAGGGTTTAAAGAGAGGTTTGTACTAGATTGTGGTATTGCTGAGCCCAAGGAATTCTTGTATTGTGCATCCCTGGGAGAGACCTTGTCACTCTTCTGAAAGTACAGGAACTACACAGAGACACACCCATGACAGGAGCCCAAAATTCAGAACCCATTTCCCCTCATTTCCTCCATAAAACAGTGGAAGAAATTTCAGGTCTGGCCCCAGGAGTTAGGGGAGGGGACTCCTCTTGGTATATGAGAAGTATGGGCTTTCCAGCAGGGTCTGGTGGCTTACCCCTATAATCCTAGAACTCTGGGAGGCCAAGGCAGGAGGATCCCTTGAGCTCAGGAGTTTGAGACCAGCCCGAGCAATAGTGAGACCCTGTCCTTACTTAAAACAGAGAAAACATTAGTCAGGAATTGTGGCAGGGGCGCCTGTATTTCCCGGGAGGTTGAAGGAGGACGATTGCTTGAACCCAGGAGTTTGAGGTTGCTGTGAGCTAGGCTGATTCCATACCATTTTAGCCTGGGCAACAAAGTGAGATTCTGTCTCAAAAAAGGAAAAAAAGGCCAGGCACAGTGGCTCATACCTGTAATCCTAGCACTCTGGGAGGCCAAGGTGGGAGGATCATTTGAGCTCAGGCGTTTTAGACCAGCCTGAGCAAGAAGTGAGACCCCATCTTTACTAAAAATAGAAAAAACTAGCCGGGTGTTGTGGCAGGCACTTGTAGTCCCAGATATTTGGGAGGCCAGAGGATTGCTCAAACCCAGGAGTTTGAGGTTGCTGTGAGCTATGATGTCATAGCACTCTCCTGGGTTCATATCATATGCCAGGGTGACAGAGTGAGATTTTATCTCAAAAAAAAAAAAAAAAAAAAAAAAAGTACAGGCTTTCCTCCCTCTAAAATTTCTGGTATCTTGTTATACCATGGCTGCCATCCTTAGAAATACTGGCTGGTTCTTCGCCTCATCAGCTCTCTGCCTCCCCATTTGTCTATGGGTTCTGTGAAGACATTCCTCAGGTATAGAATTCTAAAAAGTCACAGATTGGAGTGTGGTCCCGGCTTGGTTCCAGGAGGTATATTTTGAGGTGATGCAGACACTACTAGGCAGTTAATAAGAATAACCCTGACGATGAGGGGAGAGGGTGAGGTGGACTGGCCCGCTCCCAATTCCAATGAATTTGTGGTTATGCTGCCCTCTGGTGGCTGGATTCTGGTGTAGCCTGACGTGGGCCTCTGCCTCCAGCTCCATTCTTCCTCTTGGGGCACATTAAGGACAGGCTTTAAGGAGAAAAGAGGACCGTGAGGTTTGCATGATTTCTCTCCAAAGACCTGAACCCTATGTCCTGTTAAAAATGAGAACTTGGGCGGCGCCTGTGGCTCAAGGAGTAGGGCTCTGGCCTCATATGCCAGAGGTGGCAGGTTCAAACCTGGCCCTGGCCAAAAAAACAAAAAAACAAAAACAAACAAACAAACAAACAAACAAACAAAAAATATATATATATGTTAGAAAAAAATTAGCCAAGGGTTGTGGTGGGCTCCTGTAGTCCCAACTACTTGGGAGGCTGACATAAGAAGATCTCTTGAACCCAAGATTTTGAGGTTGCTGTGAACTATGACGCCAGAGCACTCTACCCAGGTGACAGAGTGAGATTCTGTCTCAAAATAAATAAATAAATAAATGAAGAAAGAAAGAAGAAAGAAAAAAAGAGGGCTTTCACACTCAGACAAGGCTGAGCCTGATTCTGCTCTGCCACTCCGTGAGTGACCTTGGGAAGTAATATGATGTCTAAGGGCCTCAGTTTCTTTTTCTTTTCTTTTTTCTTTGAGATAGAGTCTCACTTTGTCACCCTTGGTAGAGTGCCATGGTGTCATAGTTCACAGCAACCTCAAACTCTTGGGCTCCAGTGAACCTCTTGCCTTAGCCTCCCAAGTAGCTGGGACTATAGGTGGCCACCACAATGCCCAGCTATTTTTAGAGATGGGGTCTCCTCTTGCTCAGGCTGAGCTCAAACTCCTGAACTCAGGCAATCCACCCTCCTTAGCTTCCCAGAGTGCTAGGATTACAGGAGTGAGCCACTACACTAGGCCTGCACCTCAGTTTCTTCTTATGTGAATGAGATTAATAGTAACAACCTCAGAGGACTGATATAAATTAAATGAAATAATGGTACAAAATACTTTTTTTTTTTTTGAGGCAGAGCCTCAAGCTGTTGCCCTGCGTAGAGTGCTGTAGCATCACAGCTCATGGCAACCTCCAACTCCTGCCTCCCAAGTAGTTGGGACTACAGGCGCCCGCCACAATGCCCAGCTATTTTTTGGTTGTAGTTGTCATTGTTGTTTGGCAGGCCTGGGCTGGAATTCAACCTGCCAGCTCTGGTGTATGTGACTGGTACCTTAGCCACTTGAGCTATAGGCACTAAGCCCTGTATACAAAATACTTAACAGCCCCCTGTCCAGCACACAATAGCAATTTAAACAATATATAAAAACCTAACCAGCTTTCTTCTAATTTAGTTTCATGGTTTTTTCCTATCAATTCATTTCATTATTCTGATTCAGGTGAATTCTGAAGCATCCTCCCCCACCTTCACCTTGGACCTCCTCCTTTGTATTCTTCTCTAATTTTCAAACCCAAAGAGCAAGGATTCCCTTTCCCTCCTCCCTTGGGGGCTCTGGGGGCTGAGTGAGGTGCAGAGTCATGCTTTCCTTTCTCACCTTTCATCATCACCTAAGAGTAGGGAACTCAGTTCCTAAGGATCTTATTCTCGGCTCCCAGTGGAAAGAAGCTGTGAGAATAACAGGGGTCTTCTTCCCACCAAGCTGTCTAGTTCCAGGATGGGTTTGGAAAGAGTGAAGTAGGAGATCACAGATTCTAGTTCTGGTCAGTGAGGGCACTGGGTCAGGTTTATTGCACTTGCAACAGAGTTTAAATAAGTCCTGGGTGTCTGGAGCCAAGGTGAGGGAAGGGTTGGGCAGAGAGAGTGGCAGCATCAGTGCAGCTGGGAGGCAGAACCCAAGTTCTATAGGCCCAGGACAGTGAGCTCCGCTTTCTCTGGGGGAATGGGAGGGCCTGTGTCTGGCCAGGCTGAGGTTCCAGGTCCTTTGCCATCTCAGGGTCCTGGGAAATTCCTGCCTTCTCCCATATCAGAGGTGAGTTGGGGATCTAGGACCAGTCTGTAACAGCCCCAAATGTAGTCCTGGACCTGCCTGGATTAGGTCACCAATGTCTGAGTCTGGGTTCCAGACCAACCCCAGGCCCCAGGCTGGATCTGGGCCCATTTGAGTTCTGATTGCCCTGGAGCTGGTTTCCGGGCCAGCACTAATCCTTGTTTGGGATCTATCCTGAGCTGGTCCTGGGGCACTGTCCATAGTTAGTGTTCCTTGTTGACCCACCAGGGTGGGGGCTGTCCATAGCTGCCAGGTCTTGCTTCTCAAGTTCTAGGTTCTTAGCTAGAGGCTTCTTTTGGATCTCTGGCAAGGCTATGGACAGATTTTTGCAGGCTGGAGCTGGATAGGAAGTCCTTGTGGCGTGTCTGGCCCAAAGAACTGGGAATGGGTTCCCCAGTTATGATTCCAAGTTGTTGTCAAGAAACTCTCTTTAAAACACAAAGGCTGCAGGGAGGCTGAGGCCTCTGTCCCTGGATCTGAGTTCCCCCATCCATGGAGAGGGCATGTGTAAACAAGGGTCCTTCACAGTACATGGGGGCAAGGATCCCCAGCTTCTTGTCCCCCTGGCTCTGGCCCTTCAAGTATGTCTCTGGACCAGGGAGAGGATATTCTCCCTGGCCCTCAGCACCTTCAGGAAGTTCCCAGTCCCCTCCCTTTCAGAAGACTGAAGGTAGGGGAATTGGGTCTTCATCACTGGGAGTCTGGGATTGGGAGGACTCAGGCATCAGAGGTGGCTGGTGGCTTGAGCTGAGCTTTTTCCATGGCCGTGCCATATGGGAGTGAGCGTTTAAAGAATCCGAGCTGAAGGGGAAAAAAGAGAGAGTTTAGGTATTCTGGCTCCCTTTTCTCCCCAGTTCATATTTCAAGAGGGAATGAGGAGTCTAGTGCCTCCAACCCCCTTTATATCCTACAGAAGCAGCTTCTGAGTTTAGGCTAAAGAATACCTGAACTGGGTCCAATAGGCCTAGGGGGCTAAAATTTGAGGTGTATTTTTATCAGGGGTATCTTTTGCCAGTACCTTAAAAATGCCCTTAGTGAAGCCAGAAATGGCAAATAGGTTTGAACTCAAGTGCCAAGGCTGCTTGTCTAGTAAGTGGTTGCCTCTTGAGAAAGATTTTGAGGCCACTAATTGATCTAGAATATGATCAATTAGTGAGGACTGCCATGGAGTTTTGGAGGAAATGACAGCATGAATGTCATGTATTTACCATCTCTGATTTTGCAAATATAGCTAAACTTGTCATCTTGAGTCAATAGGACTCTCTCTGAGTTAAGGGCTGCAAAATGGAGGGATCTCATAGCAAGTGTCAGAATGGGAGGTATGTAGCTAGGACAGAGGTAGGGGCGTATGGCTGAAGAACTGGGCTATGGGTAGATACTTGGGGCTATCTCAGGATAAGAGAAGAGCCTGATGAGAGCATGGCCAAGTTGTGGGCAGGACGTGGCTGACCTTGTAGAGGACGTAGATGAGCAGACCTAGGAGCAGGAGGCCAAAGAGGATGGCGAGGATAATGATCCACAGTGGGACACCCTGGCTGCCTTCTGCCTTGGTCCAGTGTACAGCTGTGGCCACCTGGGGAGCAAGTTGGGTGAGATTACTGAGGACCCAGAAATTCTTTCTACCCTACAGTTGGCCCCTACTTGTCATTGGCTATAAACCCACTTCCCTCTTTTTATTTTGAGCTAACCTTCTAAACTTAAAAATTTAAGTTCCTAAAATATGTGATATTGTCTCTTCTGGGCCTTTCACATCTGCTATTCCCTATCCCCAGAATATTCCTTTCCTGAATGGTTGCACTAGTTAGTTCCTATTTCTCCTTTTTTTTGTGATAGAGTCTCACTATGTCACCCTGGGTATAGTGCCGTGGCGTCACAGCTCACAGCAACCTCCAACTCTTGGGCTTAAGTGACTCTCTTGCCTCAGCCTCCTGAGTATCTGGGACTACAGGTGCCTGACACAACACCAGCTATTTTCTGGTTGTAGTTGTCATTGTTGTTTGGCAAGCCCGGGCTGAATTCAAACCTGCCAGCTCTGGTGTATGTGGTTGGTGCCCGGCCACTGAGCTACAGGCACCGAGCCCCTATTTATTCTTTATGCCTCAGCTTGAACATCACTTCTTCCAGGAAGCCTTTCCTGATTTAGCAAGACTAGGTTCATGTGTTCCTCCTATAATGTGTTTTCATAAATATCATGGCACTTGTCACACTGTGTTGTTATTGCCTGCTAGACTGTGAACTCCAGGAGCAAAGATACCATGTTGACACCAGGTTGATCTTGCTTTTTTTTTTTTATAGAGACAGAGTCTCACTTTATGGCCCTTTGGTAGAGTGCCGTGGCATCACACAGCTCACAGCAACCTCCAGCTCCTGGGCTTAAGCCATTCTCTTGCCTCAGCCTCCTGAGTAGCTGGGACTACAGGCGCCTGCCACAACGCCCAGCTATTTTTTTTTGTTGCAGTTTGGCCGGGGCTGGGTTTGAACCCGCCACCCTTGGCATATGGGGCCGGCGCCCTACTCACTGAGCCACAGGCGCCGCCCTGATCTTGCTTATTATCTCTAGCACCTGCACAGTGCCTGGCACATAGTAGATGCTCAACAAATAGGTGTTACAATAACAAGGCCAGGTCTGCCCATATCCCAGTCCTAGTTCCAACACTCTGAGCCCTGTCTTCCTTGGCCCAGACCTCTGGCCCTGGAGTCACCTGAAGTTCCTTTTTGGGCAGCTGCCGAGGCAGGATTCTGTAGGGCATCTTCAGGGCTTCATACACAGCTCGACACTGCAGGCTAAACGGCTGGTGCTCCTTCTGTGGGGGAGGGAAACTTGGTCAGGGCAGCGCCTTTTGGGATCTAGAGCACATAGGATTCCTCAAGATCTGGCTCCGGTTGTGATCTTTCCCTATTTTGGACTTATCCTCTCTTGATCTTCCTTACCTGAGACAATAAATGTGTAATTGAATAATCATAACTAAATAATGTATAATTAGATGACTATATGTTTAATAATTTTTTTTGAATTATGAATGCAGGTTAACATTCAAGGCAATTTCTGGCCCACAGTGTGTGCTCAATAAATGAACGCTCTTTAGCATTCCTACATCTACTTGCCTCTTGTATTCATCTTCTGACTCACTGTTTTTCTATCATTCTTTGCAGACTGATCTCTCTCCAGCCCTTCCCTCCTGTGAATGGGCCAGGAAAGAGAAGCTGTTGCTCCCAGTATGGCCACTAGGTGGCACCAAGGATACAGAGCCTGGTCTAGACAGGGTGTAGGGAGCGGGAGTGCTTGGATGCCATTCAACAGAGGGGAGGTGGCTAAGGCAGAGGGGAAAGGGGAAGGTCAGTCTAGGTAGGCTCGGGTGAAGGCTGAGGTAAGGCTGTCACCTGCAGAAAGGTCTTGGCCCACACTCGGAAATGTAGTTGCAGACTTCGACTCTCTAGTCGGTGCAGTGGCCCGAGTTCACAGCGCAGACTGAAACACTCAGCTTCTGGGCATTTCTGGGAAGAAAGAGGAGACTAGAACTTGTAGTTCTGCCCTTCTGAGGGTTCTGACAATACAAACAGGTACTCAGTGCTTATTCCCAGACCTCATTCCCAGGATGACATACCAGGATCTGAGGTCCGGAGGAGGAAGGGCTTCGGCCTGGAGCATCCCGTCTTTGAAGGTGGTGCAGGGAACCCTCGGAAACCAACTGTGAGAGTAAAGAAACCATTTTTGCTGCCATTCCTATCTCCTTGCAGCTTCTAAGTTGGCCTGCACCTGTTTCAATTCAGCTTCAACCTATTCTTTAATCTACCTCCTTATCAACCCACCCAGCTGCCCACTCATTTCTATGTGCAAGTCATTGAGGTCAGTCATAAAATATGGACACGGGCCAGATGTGATGGCTCACTCCTGTAACCCTAGCTCTCTGGGAGGCTGAGGCAGGAGGATCACTTGAGCTCAGGTGTTCAAGACCAGCCTGAGCAAGGCGAGACACCATCTCTACTAAAAATAGAAAAAACTAGCCAGGTGTTATGGCAAAAGCCTGCAGTCTCAGCTACTTGGGAGGCTGAAGCAAGAGGATCACTTGAGCCTAAGAGTTTGAGATGCCACGGCACTCTACCAGGGTGACAATGAAGCTCTGTCTAAAAAAAAAAAAAAAAGAAGAAGCAAAAAAAAAAAACAAACAAAAACCCCCAAAACATGAAATATGAACATGAATAAAACTTGGTTCTTGGAGTTTACATGGTAGAGATGTGTAATAAACAATTAGGTCCTTGTTGCTGCCTTAGGGCCTTTCCACTGGCTCTTCCCCCTGTTTGGAATCCTCTTCCCTGAGTCTTCTTAGGCAGCTTCACCCTTGGCATTCAGGGCTCAGTTTGGCTGTCACCTCTTCAAGAGGATTTCCCTGATGACTCAGTGTCCAGTCCCCCCCCACCTCACCCCCCGTATTAACACTGCACTTCCATCACTTCTCAGTATCTGTTAAAGTTTTTCTCTCTTTTTACTTTTTTTGCCTATCACCCTCCCCTTGAGTGTAAGCTTTGTGAACGTGGGATGTTGCCAGTTTAGTTTGGTGCAGTATTTCCTGAGTCTAACAGTGTTCAGGACAGGTGCTCATTTAATGACATGTTAATGAGTAAATGAAGCAGAAAACAGGTATTGGGGCCAAAAAGAACCAGTCTGAAGAAGGCTTCCCAGACAAGGTGGCACAGAGCTGGCCCTAGAGGTATGCCAGATGATGAAGGGAGGATATTTTAGGTAGAAAGACTGAAATGAAATAGATCAAAGTCTTTTTCCCTTCCTGGGCTCCCTCAGTAGGCCTTGACTTGGCTCTTCCAGTGACTCAGTCCTAGCTATAGGCACAGTCCTCATGGCCTGTTCCAGGTCTCCTGCGACCTTCCCCAGCCCTCATCCTTGGTCCTCTGAACTTGCTCTGCCAGCATCCAGGCCCCTCACCTGCAGGTCCTGTGGGTTGGGAGAGTGAGTGGCAGTGCAGTTGCTGAGTCCTGTAAACCTGGTCACATAGAGGAGCTGCTGGCCTCCAAGAGCCTGGGGACAGCTGAGCTCCAGCATGCCCCGGCTAATGGAGCTGGGGCCCAGGTTGATGAGCTGAGGAGAGAAGAGCACAGTCATCAGGAGTAGGAGGGGATGCAGCTGCCCCACCAAGGCCCTGGATCACCACGGCCCCAGTGTTCCCTGCTATGGGGCTCCTGTCTCAGAAGCAAAAGAGGTAACCCATGGGCAGAGATGAGAGCCTCTCTAATCAACACTTTTGAAGGCACTTCCTTTCTACATCACTCAAGTGTCTCCTCTGGGTATCTTTCCCAGGACCCTGGCCATGCCTTGCCTGTCACTCACCCCTTCCTTCTCTCTGCCTCTTGGTCCCTCACTCTGGTCCTAGTCACCTGTGATTCCTCCTGTCCCATCATTCATTCTGGCGCTGCCTCTCCACTCCCTGTAGCCTGGACTCCTATTCCTCCTCACCTCATAGACGTGGTGGACAGCAGGGCCCACATCCCCCTCCTCCTGAAGCTGGTCTTGGGGGTGCCAGTCACTCAACGGGAACAGCACTGCCTCAGGCTTGGAGACACTAAGGAGGAAGGTAGTTTAGAGGAGGGTGGAAGGGACATCTCAAACTCTTGGACTCAAACTCTTGGTCTCCCCTCTCCATAAAGGCCCCATTCTGCTCTGGCACTGACCCGTTAAGGGAGACGTGGGCCTGAGCCTCCACGGAGAGCCGGAAGGAAACCATGTCGCTCTGTGAGTTGTTGAGATTCTTGCTGTGGGACAGAGGCAAAAGTGAGGTGCTGCTGGAGCCCAGCCAGTGAGAACTGTGCCCAGCCCTCCCTTCTTCTGCCCCAGCTCAGCCCCAGCCTGGCCACATCCACTGCCTACCTGAGGATCTGGAAATCAAATTGGATGGTTTTCTTAGTGTCCCGGAGATGAGGGACTGTGAACCGAAGGCCACCCCAGAGCTGGGGGACAGGGATGGAGGGAAAAGGAGCAGTTAGATTGAGTGTGTGCCCCATCCTCATCCCAGCCCTCCTTCCCGATCCCACAGCTATGCTCTTGACTGGCCGGTCACTGACCTCAGGTCCTCATTCCCTCCAGCCTCACCTCCAATATCCCCAACTTACACTGGCTCCTGCCTTCATGGGGTTGCCCAAGTCACACACCAGAAGACGGCTCTGGTTCACGGCAAAGTAGTCACAGCTCAGGCTGGAGAAGTTCTGGAAGTGTGGTGGGTGCAGGTCAGTTTTTGGTGCCCCTCAGGAAGGGTGTCCTTCTAAGCCCCAATTGAGAGTCCCCTCTTACCCCTGGGTGTCTGACGAGTCCTGAGTATTCAGCCTCTGGAGGTGCTGTGACCCGGAGCTCAGCCTCATAAGCACCACCCTCACCCACATTCTGGGCATGGAAAGTTAGGTTCAGGGAGTTCTTGTCACCCAGGTACACATGGTTCTGCTCCCTGGAGGGGGCACACGGGGGAATGGACACTGGAGAAATTTTTTTTTTTTTTTTTAGTTTTTGGTCAGGGCTCGGTTAGAACCCACCACCTTCAGCATACGAGGCCAGTACCCTACTCCGGTACCCTACTGCCCAATTATTTATTTATTTATTTTTTTACAGTTTCAAGCTATCTCCCTGAGTAGAGTGCTGTGGCATCGCACCTCACAGCAACCTGAAATTCTTGGGCTCAAGTGATCCTCTTGCCTCAGATTTTCCATTTTTAGTAGAGACAGGGTCTCGCTTTTTGCTCAGGCTGGTCTTGAACTTGTGAGCTCAAGCAAACCACCTGCCTTGGCCTCCTACAGTGCTAGGATTACAGGTGTGAGCTACTGTGCCCAGCCGACACTAGAGAATTAATCCTCAAACCAGGACAAGGGGCCATGATAACAATAATATTAATACAGTAATGACAGAGACCATTTACTGAGTTCCAACTCTACGGTGGGTAGTAGGCTAGATGCTTTAGGTACATTATTGCATTTAATCCTGCCAAGAAGTCAGAGAAATAAATGCTATTATTCCTACTAAACAGATGAAGAAGTTGAAGTTCAGAGAAGTTCAGTAACTTCCCAAGGTCACACAATTAATATGTCCATCCTCTACTTTTCCAGATGCCAGGTGCACCTGGAACTCCCTGGCTTAATGCCAGGCCTCACTTACCCAAACACTTCCAGCTGTAGATCAGGCACACAGATGTTGTCTTCTCCACAGTCCAGCAAGATCTGAGCCTGGGGAACAGGATATCCTTGAGAGGGGAGTTTCGGCCCATGCCTGGGCTTTAAGTTCTCCTTTCTCCAGAGGCCCTGGTGTCCAGGCTTCTGTCCTCCAAGGCTCCTTCTCCTCACCCTGTCCTCACCTTGTCCTCTATCTGGCTCTTGCTCTGGTAATGTAGGACTGGCCGGAGGCCATGGCTGTCCACAGGGGCTTGGGGGTCCAAGGAAAAGTTGAGAGCGATGTGAATTGGGGAGAGTTTGTCTCGGAATTCTGACTCATTCTGGGGTCAGAGGAGAGATTTCAGTTAGGAGACTCTGGGGACTTGATGGCCCTGCTCCCTGGCTTTTTACATCTCCCTTTGTCCACCTAGGCCCCAATTATGACCATCCTCATTGCTTCAGAGACCTTGGAAACCTGGATCCCAGCCCCTTGAACAGAAGGGCCCCCTTTCTCAAATGCACCAAAAGTCCCAAGCCCTTGTCCTTTAGGAGAGGCCCTAAGTTCAACATGGCCACCCTCCCTGCCCAGTCCCCACTCTCAGTTCCTTACTCTGAGGTAGACCTTCATCTCTCTGCAGTCCTCCCGAGCCCCATTCTGGATGAGCAGGGTCTGGATCAGGGATGCCTGTCTGGAGGCCAGGAACAGTGCCCGTCGCACCCCTCCCTTCTGCTTCTGCCAGTCCAGCTGAAGTTCCACTGTGAAGCCTGCAGCCAGAGATATAGGAGAACATGCCTGTCTCTCTTCATCTATTCAGAGAGAAGAAAGGTCTCCAGGTGCCCAGTCCCTTCATTCCCTGTCCCAGTGCCTGAGAGATCCAGGCAGTCTCCCTCACCAATGGAGTCAGGGACGTGTTTTCCGGAAGCATTGAGGCAGAAGCTAAGGTTGATGCTGGAGAAAGACCAAGAAGAAAGCTGATGAATCCAACAGGAATAGGCATCCTATCCTCTACCTACCTCCCAGACTGGGACAGCCCCATACCCCTTTCCTAAGGCAGACATGGTGCCCCTGCCCACCCCAGCACAGGTTGAGGTATCCGAGGCTCACATCTCTGCAATCTCCTCGGCCCCAGCTCACCAGGCCACCGGGTTTCCCTCCAAGCTGCAGCTGCGCTCCTCTGGGTTGAACATGGCGGGGAAGATAGTGAGGGAGGCACTGGCAGACACTATGGGGCGACCCCTGCCAAGAGTGGGTGTGGGGTAAAGAGGAGGAAGACTAACCTGTGTGCAGGAACCTGATGCCCAAGTCCAGGATGCCAGTGTCCTATGCACTGACTTTCCCAACCTCAGCCCTAAGACATTCCCAGTTTCCAGCTCTCTCAGGCTCCTCCCCCAACCTCGTGGAGTTCATACCTGTATACCACAGCCTTGTCCACACCAAAGGAGCCCACAATCAGATCTGAAAGAAGTCAAGAAACCACCCCTTACAGCAAGCCCCAAATCAGATTTTTTCTTCCTAATCCCTTCTAGTTTCATTGCTCAAGGAGGCTGATGTGAGAACACAGTGCCATCTGGTGGCATTATGCCAGAACTGCACCTAAGAGCTTAGGAAAGGTGAGGAAGATAGGGTGGCCAGAGGTCAATGACAAAGGAATTCTAAAGAGAAAGGGTCCTGAGGCAAAACTTACCAGGGTACCCATTGCTGTCCAGGTCTCGGCCTCCTCGAAGGGCAGAGCCAAAGAAGTCTGGGGTGTTGCTGGCGGCCCACAGGGGTTGCAGAACCTGGGAAGGCTTAGAACCCAGCCCTCCTGGGCCCCCTGGGAATACAAACACTACTCCCTGCTGTGTCTCCCCTCCAAAGGGAGCCCCAATGGCCACATCTGCGAGACACAGAACACACACCAGTCAGCAAGCCAGGAATCCAGCAGTCCAAATCTCTACCACCTAGGATCTTATATTTTCCCATCTGTCAATCTCTGTGTTCTAACCTCTTCAAATCTTAAGACCCACACGTTGAGGCTGGGCAGTGGCTGACGCCTATCATCCTAGCACTCTGGGAGGCCAAGGTGGGTGGACTGCTTGAACTCAGGAGTTTGATGTTGCTGTGAGCTAGGCTAATGCCATGGCGCTCTAGTTGGGGAAATAGAGTGAGACCCTCTCAAAAAAAAAAGAAGACCTAGATATTGAGATTAAAGTCTATATTCCTTCCTGGGAGATAATGGGGGTCTGGCATCTTAGCTAACAAAGACCCACTCCCCAAGGCCCGTTTGACTCAGGGCCCTAACTTGTCCTCAGCTCCCTGGGCCCATAGTGCTTACCATTGTAGCCATCCTGGTCCAGGTCCCCGAGGGGGGTCAAGGAGCTGCCAAATCGGCCAAACTCATCATGGCCAGTGAGGGTAATGGTGGGTGTGGGTTCTATGCCAGCCGGGTGCTGCAGGTAGATGTAGACCCTGCCCACCTCCTGAGGCCGCCCATCAGCTGTCCGCTCCATGAGCAGGGGTGCTCCCACCAACAAGTCATCCAGCCTGAGGGGGAGGGCAAGTCCAGGCATCCTGATACCCTGTCTTGTCACCTCTCCCCCAGTCCTAGTGCTGAAAATCCCAGACATTCTGGATCCGAGGCTTCCTTGCACCAAGTCAGAAGACCTGAGGTTTCTGAGCTCTAGCTCTCAGCAATCTCCTTGTCCCCAGCAAGCAGAACATAGATGTAAGTGAGAATGCAGAGGAAAAAACCCCGTGGAAACTCTCTGTGCATTTTCTGTCCCATTCCCACTCTTCCCTCCTGGGTCTGGTAGGGGCCTCATGGTGTGTCCCTTTCCCAGTGCTCACCCGTCCCCATTGATGTCTGTGGCAGCCACTGCATAGCCAAAGTAGGAGGCCATCTGAGGACAAAGGGGCAGCAGTAGGTCAGAACAAAGGGGTTAATAAACAGGATGAGCAGGGGCTATGAGGGGGAGTGCAGAGACTCCAGGGAGGCTGGGACTTGGGCTGATGTGACCAGTTCAGGGCAGGGGTTTTGTTGGCAAAGGGCCAAGCTGGGGTGGGGTGAGGGCTGTCCTTACCTGTTCCCCTGAGAAGTTGTAGAGGGATCGGATGTCTGAGCCATTAAGGATGGTGACCTAGAGGATGAAGAGGTAGGCCCATTGGTCCTAGACTCCTAGACCACACCGTGGTTGGAGGACTGAAGGACACCCAGGGAAAGGCATTCCTTGGAGACCCAGAGCTCATGTCTCTAACTCCCTCCTGAGCTTTGCCCTCACATTCCCATCTCTCCGCTGGGTAGCTCCACCCCGTGCTTCACTATTTTTCTCCAAATCATTTTTCAACTGCTGACAGATTTCACATTTATCTGTTTGCTGTCCATCTCTATCCACTAGAAGGTAAGATCAATGGGAGCTCAAAGTAGTGCCTAGTGAGCAGAACTCAGTAACTGGGGCCTCAAACCCATCACATTCAAAACCTGAGTCACCCCTCATCCTCTGGTCCCTCAAACCACATTGTCTCTCCCTTAGCAACTGGCCCCACCGGGCCACCAAGTCTTTTTCTTTTTCTTCTTCTTTTTTTTTTTTAATTCAGAGATAGAGTCTCACTATGTCACCCTCAGTAGAGTGCTATGATGTCACAGCTCATAGCAACCTCCAGCTCTTGGGCTTAGGCAATTCTCTTGCCTCAGCCTCCCGAGTAGCTGGGACTACAGGCCCCCCGCTACAACACCCGGCTATTTTTTTGTTGCAGTTTGGCTAGGGCTGGGTTTGAACTTGCCACCCTTGGTATAGGGGCTGGTGCTCTACTCTCTGAGCCACAGGCCCTACTCTCTGAGCCATAGGCCCTACCCCAACCTCCAAGTCTCTTGATTCCTTGTTCTCCTCCCAACTTTTGCTTCCGTTGACTCTGATGTGAACAACTCTGATGTGGGCCCTCTCTCAGGAATTCACTGCCTCAGGCGCCCCCTTTTCTTTCTTTCTTTCTTTTTTTTTTTTTTTGTAGAGACAGAGTCTCACTTTACCTCCCTCAGTAGAGTGCCATGACGTCACACGGCTCACAGCAACCTCCAGCTTTTGGGCTTACACGATTCTCTTGTCTCAGCCTCCCAAGCAGCTGGGACTACAGGCGCCCGCCACAACGCCCGGCTATTTTTTGGTTGCAGTTTGGCCGAAGCTGGGTTCGAACCCGCTACCCTCGGTATATGGGGCTGGCACCCTACTAACTGAGCCATAGGTGCCACCCCAGACGCCCCCTTTTCTGCAGGCACTCTTTCATCTACCCCACTGCAGCCAGACTGTCTGATTGACCTAGAGTGGATCTAGGACAGATTCCTCTGCCTTGGAAATCCACAGGGGTTCCCTGCAGCCATTGCCCAAAGTCTCAACTTCTTGGCTGGTCCTCCAAAGCTCTGGAGAATCTGGTCCTAACTGTTTTTGCCCAATCTTCCCTTTATTCTTCTTATTCTCAGTGAGCCCATGAATTTGTTAAATTGGGCTATTTTTTTTTTTTCTTTTTCTTCTATCTCTTTCATGTTCTTGCCTAGGATGCCTCCTGCCTCATCTTTGGTGATCCTTCATAGAACCTTCTCTGCTCTGTCCTCTCCCTAGAAAGGTTATTCCTTCCCCTAAAGCACTATACTACCTAATACACTTTTCTTTTTTCTTTCTTCTTCTTTTTTTTTTTTTTTTTTTTTTTTGGAGACAAGGTCTTACTCCATTGCCCAGGCTGGAGTACAGTGGTATGATCACAGCTCACTGCAGCCTTCGACTCCTGGGCTTAAGTGATCCTCCCATTTCAGTCTCCTGAGTAGTTAAGGACTACTGGCATCTTCACCATGTCTGATTAATTTTTTTATTTTTTGTAGAGAGGGTGTCTTGCTCTGTTGCCCAGGCTAGTCTTGTACTCCTGGCCTCAAGTGTTCCTTCCGCCTCAGCCTCCCAAAGTGCTGGGATTACAGGTATAAGCCATTGCATCCAGTTCTACTTTTCTGAAATTTATCAAAGTGTAGAAAGGATGCTGACTTTGGAATAAGATAGCTGGATTTAAAATCTGTATCTAGCTATTTACTAACCGGATGATCTTAAGCAACTTACTTGGAATCTCGGAAATGTGAACGGTAATATCTACCCCATAAGCTATTGTGAAGAACAGAAGTCATGCATGAATAGTGCCTAATGCACTGAGGGGCTCATGAACAGGGACCCCACCTTAGGTTTTAATTGTGTGGGTATCTTATATGTTTGATTAGAAGCATCTTATGAGATGGGGCATGATATCTTATTCATCTTTTTTTTTTTTTTTTTTTTTACCCTGCCTTAATAAATGTTGTTAATTGAATGAACTCCTATGGTCCTCTTATCTGCATCTTTTTTAAACCACTTGTCATGGTCTAATAATAACAGCTACCAGTTGTACACTGCCACTAAGTACTTTCACATGCATTTTCTCATTTCATCCCCACAAGAGCCTTGTGAGGTCAGAACTATTATTATCCCATTATGCTGAGAAGAATGAGGCTCAGAGGGGTTAAGCAGAAATCAGGACATATATAAAGACACAGCCAGGGTAAGTGCCAAAACTTGGGCCCCGCCCCGGTCTGATCCCAGAGCCTATGATCTGATCCATTTTTCAAACCCTCACAAAATGCTGCATGTAGTTCTTTGTGATTAGCCCAGGAAGAGAGTAAGTGAGGACTCAGGCTGGGTCTTACATAGCCATAGGTGAGGTTCCCTTTGGGTACACCAGCCACAAAGTCTGCAAAGAGAAGAGAAAGTTGTGGGCTAAGGGCAAGGAAAGGGAAGCAAACGAGAATGGTGACTGTCCAAGTTCATGGGACCTCAGGTTTGGGGTCTCTGTCTGCCTCCCTTTCTTGGCCCCAGCCTGGGAACACACTCACCTTCTGTGTCATCACCACTGAATTCACCCACAGCCACAGAGTATCCTAGGGGACAGAGTGAATAGCTGTTAGTGTTCTTGCTCTGCCCTGGCCTATCCCCCAATTCCTTCCCCATCCTGACTGGGCCCTCATGGTCAGTATGCACAGAACAAGTATGGTGGGGGTTGGGGATGCTTGAATGGGAGACAAGGGGGTGAGTGGGGATGGGAGCACTCGAGATTCTCCCCTGCCATCCTCTTTCCACTTGCTCGCTCACCTAGGTAGCTGTCATCGTAGATAGAACTGGCCTGGCGAGTCTGCAGCTGCCCCTGAACCAGGTTGATCAGGTACTCGGGGTAATAGGACTCTGCAATCTGCTCCTGAGTGGCAGACAGGATCTGGCCTGGGGAACAGGATGAGGAGGGGATAGATGGAGGTGAGGAGGCACAGAGGGCCCTGGGGGCTGACGGGTTTGACTTTAGAAGTCTGGTTCAAGGAAGGGAAATGTGTGAAGGGGAATAGAGCAGGACATGCAAGTCTTGAGAAAGAAAGAGGAGAATTGAGAGAAGGACAAGAAGGCAAGAGGAGAAAAGGCCTGATGATTCCAGGCTGGGAATGGGAATGGAAGGCTGTGTGCCAGGAAACTACAGGATGGCAGAGGAAGGACTGACCTTGCCAGAAGTAGCTCCCTGGCCCACCCAGGACCACACGGCCAGTCTGCAGATGAAAGGAGGGGAGTCAAACATTTGGCCCTGATCCCCCTGTGGACACCACCCACAGCCCCTTCCCTCACTGATCACCCTCGCACCTTGGTGAACTCGGCACTGAAGCCTCCTTGGCAGTAACCCTGTCCTGCTGCCCAGCTGAAATCTGTAAGGGGATGGAGGTGAGAGGGGGAACCAGAGAAAGGGCCTCCCTGGACCTGACAGTGAGCATAAAAGCTAAGAGCCCATGGGAGCTGTGGAGAGTCAGCACTGAGTTCAGGAGACCCTCACATGGAGAAGGCAGATGTGGGGCACAGGCCCCCTCCAGCCCTTACCTGAGCGGCAAGGTGCATATTCCAGAATTCGGGTGAAGTTGTCTGTAGAGAGGTAGCAGGTGCCCACGGGGTCACTCAGCGGCTCCTTCTCTGTGCGCCAGCTATATAACGGGGCACAGGCCTGGGGGGCCCGGGACCAGGGGGCTTCAGGGTTAGTCCAGTATGGCTCCTCTTCCCTCCCTCCAGGCCTGGCCTTTCCTAACCATTGCCCACCCCTAGTCACCACACTATGGAGTCTGCTGGACCCTCACCAAGATGGAGGAGCCATGGGCTCGAACTGTTGCCCCGAACCACTGCAAGGATTTGTACTCCACAGGTTCCTCTCCCTCTGAGCTAGACAGTGAGGATTCCAGGAACCGAGAGCCTTGGAGAAGTGAGAAGGGGGAGTTTAGCTAGGCCATGGACACTTGAGCCTAGACCAGCCCCCACCCTGGGCCTGGGGATGCCCACAGAACGCCTTCAGTCCCTGAGCCTATGACTCACTGGGAGAGGAGAGTGGGGAAGAGATTTCTTCTGTTTTGTGTAGCCTGACTCTCCTCTCCCTGCACACGTGTGCATGTACACAGAACCGGGCTTGCCTGGCCCTGGTTTCCCCTGCCTTTCACCCAGCTGAGACAAGGATGCCTGCAGGGGGGTGGGGGCAGGAGGGTGGAGGGGAAGAGTGGCAAAGAGGGTAACCCTTTGGCTGTACTTCTCCATCTCTACCTGGGCTGCGTCTCCTCCAGCATCCCATTCCGTCTCCTTTCTTGGTCTTCCCTTCTCTGTGTCCTTTTCTAAGCCCTCTACATGACAGCCTTTCTTTCTTTTCTTTTCCTTTTATTTTTTGAGACAGAGTCTCACTATGTTGCCCTCAGTAGAGGGCTGTGGCTTCACAGCTCACAGCAACCTCAAACCCTTGGGCTTAAGGGATTCTCTTGCCTCAGCCTCCCAAGTAGCTGGGACTATAGGCGCCCGCCACAACGCCCGGCTATTTTTTGTTGCAGTTGTCATTGTTGTTTAGCTGGACCGGGCAGGTTTTGAACCCGCCAGCCTCGGTGTATGTGGCTGGCGCCATAACCACTGTGATGAGGGCGCCGAGCCATGACAGCCTTAATTCTTCTCTCATCTCCAGGCTTTAAAAACCCCATGTGCTTCACGTTCCTTGCCCCCTCACTCCACTCCGCTGTCTCCTCTCCTCACATCCAAGTCTTAATTTGGAGAGACAGACTGCCCAGCTCATACCCTTGCTCCACTCTTAACTAGCTGTGTGACCTGGGTAAGATTCGTAGCACCTGTTTTCTCGCTTATAAAATGGAGATAATAATACCTTATACCGTTGTTGAAAGGATTAAGTGGGCTAATACATGTCAAGTGCTCACAACACGGAAAGTGCCTGGCACAAAGCAAACATAGCTGTCTATGTTTGCTGTCTATGGCCATCTCTGCATCTATTCAGACCTTGAGCTCCTTGAGGGCAATGTCTTAATCATCCTTCCATCCCGGGTGCACCAGCTGTGCCAGCCACACACTATCACTTAGTCAGTATTTAGTTAAAGGAACGGAATAGTGTGCTCCTCTCACTGTCTTTGTCTGTGTTAGGGCCCTGGCCTCCCTGAGTTGTGGGTGATTCAGGGGAAATGAGAGCCACATGTTTCTGAATCACACCCGCCCTCCTTGGGCTGGGCTGGGCTGGACTGGGAACGTAGAGTGAGTGCCATGCGGAGCCACAGCGCGAACGAAGCTGGCGCTGGGAGGGCACTTGGACGCAGTAGGCTGGGCAGACCCGACCCCTCGCAGCAGGCCCCACCCAGGCCACGCCCCCAAGGGGCAGTCCCACCTCCCGCAGTCGGTCCCTGAATTTCATCCGCCTACCTTTGCTGTCAAATTCGATGGGGGTGCACTGTGTGGGGTTCGTGCCCCAGGGACAGAGGTAGACAGCACCCCCCTGCAGCACTCCTGGCTGGCTGGTGTTAGCCTTGGGCGCTCCCACCAGCACGCTGACCCTGTGGAGGGGAAAGGCGATCAGGGTTGCTCCTACCTCTTCATCGTCTATGGAGGCAGGAAGGACCCAGTCCTGTAGACCAGGGCTGGCTAGGGGTGGGGTAGGTGCCCCCTGGGTTGTATTTATATCTCAGAAGATGCCACGGATGCCAAAAGGCACAGGCTGGAGTCAGGCGGTCCCCATGTGCCGCTGTCACTAACACAACCCTCCCCCTCTCCTTCCACTCTCCCTCCTTTCCTACCTTCTCCTGTCAATAAAGGGTGGAGGAACCAGAGTCAATTCCAGATGGTGAAGAGGGCCAGAGAGCCTAGACCTGAGCGTCTTTATCTCTTCTACGCACCCACTAAGATTAGATGTATAGCTCCTGGAACTTCAGGGTCCTCCGGAGCCTCAGGATCCTCTCACCTTGCCTATACCCTCTTGTCCCAAGCTAAATCTCTTTCCTGGGCCAAAACCCAGGCATCCGGCCGCCCAACTGCTCAGCCTTGGGGCGTGTAGGAGGAAAATGTGAGTCTTGGAAACAAGACAGCAGAAGCAGAGAGAGAGAGCTGGAGGATGTTGCAAACAGACTGTTCCTCTGGGCCTCAGCCTGCCCTCACCCTAGGCCCTGGTGTGGACCTCCCTTTCCTGGCTGGGTGTCTCAGTCTCAGCCCTTGATTCCCATTCCCATACATCATCCCTAGCTGACTGAATTCAGAGGCTGATCAACTACGGTCCGAGTGCAGGATACAGTGCCTCGGTTCCCCCTGAGATTTGGAGAAGTTTGCCTCTGTTGGGGGTCTGGTCACAACTAAGGGCCTGGGCAATCTTTCTGCCTTCAGCTCGGCCTCTTCCATCCCTGGGTCCCTTGCCTCCAGGTCTCCACATAGCTCTCAGCCCTCTTGGCTTTGTCCCCCAGGTTCTCCCGCCAGGACTGCATCTGGCAGCCTGGGTAATTCAACCCAGCCCCTGGGCCAATGTCCCTGTTGTCCCTGGCCTCTCCTCTCCTCCTCTGGCACTGCTTCTCTGTCCCTCTGCCTCATGACTTCTTGTTCACTTGATTTTGGTTTTTTGGGTCTTCTCTCTGTCTCTTGATCTTAGATTTTTTTTTTTTTTTTTTTTTTGAGTTCTAGTCTTTCTCTGTCACCTGGCTAGAGTGCAGTGGTTTATCATAGCTCACTGCAGCCTCAAACTCCTGAGCTTAAGCAATCCTCCTGCTTCAGCCTCCCCAGTAGCTGGGACTGCAGGTGCCCACCACTATGCCCAACTAGTTTTTCTATTTTTTAGTAGAGACAGGGCTTCATTCTTACTTAGGCTGTCTTGAACTCCTGAGCTCAAGCAATTCACCTGCTTTGGTCTCCCAGAGTGCTAGGATTTACAGGTGTGAGCCACCACACTCAGTCTCTCCATCTCTGTTGATTTCTGTCCCCTTTCAGCTTTCAAGTCTTCTGATACCTACCTCTTGCCTGATATATGAATACCTTCTTCAGCCTTTTTTTTTTTTTTTTTTTTCCCGTTGGATGTAGGGTGTCACTTTGTTGCCTGGGCATGAGGGTAGTGGCATGATCATAGCTCACTGCAACCTCCAACTCCTGGGCTCAAGCAATCCTCCTGCCTCAGCCTCCTGAGTAGCTGGGACTATAGGCATGAGCCACCACACCTGGGTAATTTTTCTATTTTTTATAGAGACAGAGTCTTGCTATATTGCTCAAGCTGGTCTTAAACTTCTTTTGAGACAGAGTCTCACTTTGTTGCCCTTGGTAGAGTGCCATGCCATCATATCTTACAACAACCTCAAACTCTGGGTCTCAAGTGATTCTATGCCTCAGTCTCTTGAGTAGCTGGGACTACAGGCACCTGGCATAATGCCTGGCAGAGTTTTTCTGTATTTAGTAGAGATGGGGTCTCGCTCTTACTCAGGCTAGTCTTGAACTCCTGAGCATAGGCAATCCACCTGCCTCAGCCTCCCAGAGAGCTAGGATTATAGCCACCACCCTGACCTAGATCTTTAACTTCTTTTTTTTTTAAGATCTTTAACTTCTAACCTCATCCAATCCTCCTGCCTTGGCCTCTCCAAAGTGCTAGTGCTAGGATCACAGGCATGAGCTACTGTGCCCAGCTACCTCAGCCTTTCTTACTATGAAAGGAGGCCCAAGTGGGGGATTATGATAGAGATCACAGATGCTGGGGATGTATTGCAAGAAGACCAGGAATATGGGGTTGGGGAGGGGGAGAGTCAGGAGGAAAAGGGAATGGAAACAACAGAGAGAGCAGGACCAACAAAGGGGACTGAAGTGGGGAATGGGGATGATCTATTAGGGCAAGATGATGGGAATGAAGGAAAGAGACAGTGGAATCCAGAGGTGTGGCTGGGGGGCTGGCAGAAGAGGGAGTTTCTGAAGTTATGGGGGATGGGGAAGGGAGGTGCCAGCCTTGGTTACCCAGGGGACAGGAAATGTTTACTGCCTGTGGCTTCCTGTCTGTTTCCAACCTCTCACTTCTACATTTGTCTCCAACCCAACCCCCCAACTCCAAGCCAGGCCCCACCCCTCTCACACAAGCATTACATCCAGTTGGGGGATGAGGTTGGTTGCTGGATGATAAGAGGTTGCTTTTCCCCAGAGAGAGGGGGGTATACCCCTCTCTCAGCAGGAGCAGTGCCAGAGAACTTGGTTGCTGCCTTCAGGCTCCAGAAAGCAGAAAGGGCCACCAAGCTGAACTGGACTACAGAAGCTATGATACAGCAAGCAGTGAAAGGCCCCACTGGACCAGAAGCCAGGAGTTCTGGTTCAGGTGCTGACTCAGTGTGGACTTGGGCAATACCTTCTCCCTTTTTCTCCCAGCGAAGAGGTTTCCTCAAAGTCTCCTGGTTGGCCACTCCCAATTTCTCTAACACCCTGCCCTTGAACAGAAACTGAGCCTGAAATTCATGGGATGGCCTGAGAAAGTAGCTTGGAGTTTAGCAAGGTGGGAAGAAGAGAAAGGGCTTGGAAAGCTTGGAAAGCCACAAGCCCACGGGCTATGGGCTATGGGCTATGGGCATATCCATTTTAGCTGTGAAGGTTTAGGTTACTTGGAGTGTAGGCAAGTGACACAGACCCAGCCCTGCTCCCTCTACCCCATTACACATAGCACCTGAAGATTGAGCAGGACTTCAATCCCAGCAACCCCAAGTCAATCTAATAAATACTGTTCTACCTACATGCCAATTGAGATGCCCGGCCCGGTGCCAGGGATGATATGTAAGCTAGTTTACCCTTATTCTCCCACTCCTAGTTCTTGCTTCCTAAATCCTACAGCAGTTGGACCCTCTTAGGGGTTCAAGAAGGTCACAGTGGAGGGGGGTCCTTGGGTTATTTTCAATATTTCAGAAAGCCTAACAGAAATCATGCATTTGTCAGGTAAGGTGGGCCAAACTAACTAAAACCTCAAGTGCATTTGCTTTTGGATTCTATCAACTCACATAGGGAACTTGGCTAACTCAGGCTGGTCAGAAGCTCTGGTTAACAGCTATAGATGTTTTTGGTTAATAAAAAGTAAGAAAAGGAATTGAGGGCTGGTTGTGGTGGCTCATGCCTGTAATCCTAGCACTCTGAGAGGCTGAGGCAGGTGGATTGCTTTTGCTTATGAGTTCAAGACCAGCCTGAGCGACACCTCATCTCTAAAAATAGCTGGGTGTTGTGGTGGGCGCCTGTAGTCCCAGCTACTTGGGAGGCTGAGACAAGAGAATTGCTTGAGCCCAAGAGTTTAAGGTTGCTGTGCGCTGTGATACCATGGACTCTATTGAGGGCAGCAAAGTGAGACTCTGTCTCAAAAAAAAAAAAAAAAAAAGAAAAGAAAATTATTGATTATTCCTTACTAAATGCAATTTGGCAAGTAAGCTCTTCTAAAATAGAGTCCAAGGGAAGAAATAATTGCCATAAGTTATTTTGAAGCCTCAGAAGCCTGAAAGTTTAGAGTTGGTCCTTGGAGACGGATTACTACAGAGATTATCCATTGGTCTCTAGACTTTACTGTAGATGACTCAGGGCGCCATGTGGAATAAGGCGGAAAATTCAAAACTGCTTGTCTAGTTCTATGTCCTTATTTTACATATGGGAAAACTAAGTCCCAGAGAAGTTAATAACATGTCCAAAATCACTCAGAATCCTTCCCAGTATAAGAACCAGAAGCCATGAATCCAGATTTCTAGGCTAGCATTCTGGCTTACCCCATTGCCAATTTTCCCCCTCCTTTCCTCTCCATGATCTATCTCCCCCGCCAGGCTTCTGATTAACCAAGTCCCTGTTCAATACTCAGTTACTGTTTGACTCCCTTGGCCTAACAAGGTCAGAGGTGGAGAGCCACAAGTGGATCAGGGCCCAGCCTTTGAGGGTGGGTCCTACAGCAGCACTGGACAGGCCAGAGAGCACACTTGGTTCTGGGGCCTCCAGTGTGTTCACAGGGATACGCCTGCTTGGCCGAGGAAGAGCTGCCTCCACTGTGGCAGTTACAGAAGGGAATAAGAAACTGAAATGACACTGGCTTACCTTTCATGCTTTCAAGTGTCATGGGCCAAGTTACTTCCCCTCTTCAAGTCTTGCATTCTTTTCCCATGAAATGATGGTTTTCCCTTGAGTGGTCCCTAAACCAACTTCTCATTCTAAATGTCTATGACTCCTATAATTTTTATACATCTAAAATTGGGGCAATAAGGGCAGAACCTGTGGCTCAGTGGGTAGGGCGCGGGCCCCATATACGGAGGGTGGTGGGTTCAAACCCAGCCCCAGCCAAACTGCAACAAAAAATAGCCGGAAGCCTGTAGTCCCAGCTACTTGGGAGGCTGAGGCAAGAGAATCGCTTAAGCCCAGGAGTTGGAGGTTGCTATGAGCTGTGTGACACCACAGCACTCTACCAAGGGCAATAAAGTGAGACTCTGTCTCTAAAATAAAAAAAAAAAAAAATGGATGGGCGGTGCCTGTGGCTCAAGGAGTAGGGTGCTGGCCCCATACACGGGGTGTGGCGGGTTCAAGCCAGGCCCCAGCCAAAAACTGCAAAAAAAAAAAAAAAAGGGGTGGGGGGCTTCCTCTGCTTAACACAAGGATTTTTATAGCAATCCAATGACAAAATCAATATGAAAGTGCTAAAGAAATGGGAGACACTACTATTACTATCACTATTTTAAGCAAGTACTAAAAGCGAGTAAGAAATGCAGGGACACCCTAACAAAGAACTAGGTGGCAGCCAGGGAGCAGAGAGCCAGAGTCAGCTACCCCTTCTCCACAACAATCACACCTCCCTTTCCCCAGTTTAAGTTGACAGGGTAAGGGAGGATGAGGCTGGCCCCCATTTAACCTTCTGACTCCCTCAGTCTCTGACCCCCGTCTCTGATCACCTTCGGTGGACCGGGTGCCTTTTATATATATACTTTTTCTTATGTCCTCAGAACATTCCTGTAAGTTAGTTTGATTTTTGTTGGAAGACCAGGCTCTAAGCATGTAAGTACCTCGTCCTAGCTCACAGGAAGAACTGGTGAGCAGTGAGGACTAGCACCCCGCTCCATGGGACTTGCAGCCTTGCCCTTTCCTACCATGTAACCTCTCCTTGCTCACCTTGTCCTTGGATGTTTTGATGTTCACCAAGAGAAGTGATGCAGGAAAGAAGTGCACGGAGGCCCTCCCTCTCTGGCAATGGCCCTAGTGAGGGGCTGTTCATCCCATGTTGGGGGTAAGGGGTTGAAGGCCTAGGTGTGGTGGAAAGGAGGTCACTGGGGAGGCAGAATGTTCTGAATCCTAGTCTAAGAAGGTATTGTAAATAGAAAATGAGAGGGGAGGCATGCCAGCTGGACACCTAGGTTCTCTTGGGAGGGAGAAGCGCAGAGGAGAGGGGAAAGGAAGGGAAAGCTAGGTGCTGTTTTAGAAGAAGGCTTTAGGGACTGTAGGGTCAGGGAAGGGGCCAGACACTTAGGGGACTAGGAGTATGTGAAAGCCCAGATATTTTAAAAGAGTGCTTTAAAAAGGAAATAACACTCTTGTTTAGGGGAGGGGGGAGTAAGAAGGTTGAAACTCAGACAAATAGATACCTTGATCTGGGGGAGGAGACCCCATCCCCTCCCTCCTTCCCTCCTCTCTACTCTATTAGAGTTGTGGTAAGAAGTTTGAGGGGGCCTAGGGGAGATCAGGCCTGGCAGAGGCTCCAGGCCAGAGTGATGCAATGGGGTTTGGGCAAAAGGCCAGGGGGGTAGGGTGGGGGTTGGGTGGGGACCTTGAATAGCCCAGAACAAACAGCTGGGGTTTCTTTTTTCCCATCCCCAAATCCTCCAGACAAAGGAGAATCTGCCCCCTCCTCAACTATATTAACTAGATTAACCCTTTTTCTCCAAAAATTAAAGAAATCAAGTAGAAATCAGTTAACTGTATTATATGTAAAAACAGGTCACTTCTGACAGAGTTCTTATCACACCCTGAGATACTGGGGAGGTGGGGTGGTGGTGTTGGGCAGAGGGAAGCTCAGAGCTTACTCCAGGCACTGTGGAGGATCAGGAATCCGGCAACTGGGGGTCCCAGGCACAGTCACTCTTCTCTCTTACTTCCTAACTCCCCCCTCTTAAACAACCTTGTTCTATCTAATGTTGCTTCTGCTCCAACTACAGTTTCCTCGAGCCTGTGGGCACCCCATTTTCTAGGCACTCAGGATCTGGGGTTGCTTGTCACTTGGCTGAGTTCAGAATAAGGATCCACCTTGGAGACTTCCAAGGTTTTGAGCCTTTCCTTCTGATGCTCTTGGGCCCAGCAAGCCAGCATCTACCCAGCTTCCCACTGCAGCCCTAGAAATCCCGGTCTCAGCTCAGCTCCAGACGACAAGCTACAGGAAATCAGCTTTTCTCTTCCTCCCAAGAGCTGGAGGAAGAGGGAAACCACCCACCCGCCTTCATGGGCTCACACACACCCCTCCCGACACATCGAGCACCCGCCCTTGGCTGAGCCTGCCCCCAGCCTTAGCGCCCCCAGTGCCAGGGTCCCGGCACTCTCCCCAATTTCTCGGATCCCCTCGCCTGAACACAGATGGGGATGGAGGAAGGGGTAGGAGACAGAGGAGAAAGAGGAGGGAGCCGCCGTCCCTTTCCCCAGTTTAAGTTGACGGGGTAAGGGAGGATGAGGCTGGCCCCCATTTAACCTTCCGACCCCCTCAGTCTCTGACCCGCGTCTTACTACACTCAGCTCATTCTGCACCGAACCACTCTCTCCGCACAATGGCCCCCGTGGATCCCGAGGTCTCCCAGGGTCCCCCAAAGCTCTTCCTGGCCTCCGCAGCCCCCTCTGCCCCCACCCTTCTCAGGTCCCAGTAGTGCGCAGACTTCAGCTGGAGACCCTGAGCTCTCCATTCACACAGTCTCCTCCCCTTGGCCCTGAGACCCCTGCCCAGACTTCTTCAGCTTTCAGCTTCATGCCTTCTCCCACAAGACACATGTCTCCCATTGATCTCTCTCAGCTCCAGGCGCCCCCCTCCACTCGCCAGGTCCCCTTCCTATTCCAGCGCAGGCCCCCGACTCTCCAGTGGGCCCCCAACTCCGCCGTAGTCCTTCCAAACTCCACCCTCCAACTCGAGCCCCGGTTCCCTGCAGACCCCAGCCGCGTCTCCAGGCATACCCCAACCCCCATCCTGTCGCCAACCCTTCTCACTCACTCGTCTGTTCCAGGCCGGTAAAACTCCACCGAAAAGCCGAAAAAGGAGCCCGGGGGCCCAGAGAGCACTGCCGGGGCCTCCGCGTCTAAGTTGAAGCCCCCGACCCGGGGTGGAGGCGGCAACAGCAGCAGCAGCAGCAGGGGCAGCAGCGGCGGCAGCTGGGATCGGCGCCGGGGGCCCCAGCGCAGCTGCACCGCATGGAGAGGGGACCCTGGCGTCCAGCTCCCCATAGTGCCCGCTCTTCCCTGTCCTGGGGCCACCGACCCGGAGCCGCTTCCTAAACCTCCCAGAGGCGAATGACTCAACGCGGGGAGGAGTTTGCCAAACTCCCGGCTGAGCCCTCCCCCCGCCTGCAGAGGGGGATGGCGGGGGGGCATTCCTGGGACCTTAGGACGCTGAGCCCGCGCCCCCCACCCCAAAGGGGCGTGGGGGGCCGCACCTCTCCACCCCCTTTTCCCTAGCCCCAGCTGGAGACCGGTTGTCTGGACTGGGTCAGACTGGGCGGGTTTGGGCTCTTCCCCCTCCTCCTGCTTCCCCCTCCTCCTGCTTCCCCCTCCTTCCTCTCCCCTCCTTTCCAGATGTACAACGTAAACGCTCGGAAAAGGAGTCGGAAAAAGGGAGCGGAGAATTTCCTAATGAGGAAAGGAATCACCTCTGGTGGGCGGAGGGAGCCTGTATATGTGTGTGGGGTCTCCCTCAGTGCTTCAGGGAGGAGACCTTGGGGTCTAAACTTTAGACTCTGAACAGACAGGAGGCTCCTTTGGCATTTGGCCAACTGGGATTCCCCCTTGCCTTCTGGGGCCACCGGGTGCCTGGGGCTGCTGATTTGGGACTCAGGAGTACAGAGGCTCCCAGTCAGCCTGACTGAGAACCTACACAGGTTTCCCCCCTGAGCTGCTTGTAGGAAAACCCAGGAGTTTGGGGTAACTCACCAGGAGGATTCCACCCCAGTTCACCATCATCTTGGTTGTTGGGGTATAGAAACATCTAATGAGCCCTTTCCTCGGATTTGGCAGTTGAACAAGAGCGGGGTAGTGGCTGGCCCCTCAGTACCTTCTTGATTAAACTGGTCTGATTCCTACAAACCTGGAGAATTGTGAGGGGTAGTAGTGGTCCGGGATGTCTTGCAAAGGGACTCAACCTTTGAATTCTATTGGCCCTAAGCACTGGGAACTGGAACCCAGGACACTGTTCTCCCCAGAATCTCTGTGGAATTAGAGGTGGGGACGCTAGTAAAGTTAGGCAGTGACCCCCTGCCCACCCCTTCCGCCAGCTCTGGCTCTGTTGATGAGATCACCTTTCAGGATTCTAGTCTTTATCTTAGTCTGGGGGAGGGGGATCAAGGGGCCTAGATTCTCTCCTAACTCCTTCTTTCTAGTCCCCTTCCTGCCTTTTTCCTCCAGGATTTCTTCTCTTCCAGAACACCCCCAAGTCAAACCCTGTCCCCAGTCCCCTGCCCTACTCTGGCCTGGGAGGTTGGGAATCAAAGTGCTCAGTGTCAATGTGGTTTCCCTGCCTTGTCTCTCCCCCTCACTGTACTACTCTACTTCCTGTCTCAAATCACCCATCTGGTTTTTTTTCTTTGTTTTTTTTTTTTTTTTTTTGAAAGCCCCCTCCAGAGCCAGCTGTACCCCAAGGGAGAGGCCTGCTGACTGGCTGGTCTGACTGTGGGGTGATGCTGGCCCCTGTCCCACTCTCACATCTGCTGGTCTTGACCCTTTCTTAAGTGAGGAACCAAAGGAATCTCTGGGTCAGGATATTAAACACAGTATTGCCCCACAGGTAAACTCTAGGTGAAAACTACTGAAGCCACAGAGCTGAGATCCCCCTTTGGGCTGAGGGCTGATTGCTATATAACCTGGTAAAGCACATGTGTGGATCATGCTCTTTTCCTTTCTCAGTCTAGGCAAACTCTTTAGATTTTCCCAGGATTTGGGAGGTTGGGGGTGGAGGTGGGAGGGGTGTGAGGAGGGTGCAGGGAGGGAGGTGTGTGACTCAGCTCCTCCCAGGAGCCTTGGTGGGGGACAGGGGACATAGTGTCCTGCCTAGTCCAGTCCTCCTCCCTACCCCCCACCTCCAGCCATGGCCAATTCAAACAGGCCCCCTCCCTATCCATTCCCTGCTCCTGTTTACACCGGGAGCCCCTTAGTCATTCTCTGGCTGGCTTTTCTACACTCCCCAATATTCCTCCTCTCTTGGCTCTCTTTGCCCTTATAAGTCCTCTCTCAGTGGCCCCAACACCTCCTGCCTTCTTTTCACCATGACTGCCTTTGCCTGGCCCTCCCTTCCTCTGCTCTGGGTTGGGCCTGAACTTGGGGTTCTCTCCTAGTTGGAATTGCTTCAGCATTGCCCTCCAGGCCCCAAAGCTGACCTAGAAAAGCCAGCTAGGAGGGGATTCCTAGAGGTCATCTGTCTAGTCTTTTTCAGAAGAGGAAATGGGTGTAGAGAGATGAAGTGACTTGTCCAAGGTCACATGGCTAGCCAGAGGTGAATCTAGAACCTGAGTGTTTTGACCCAAACCCAAGGCCTCTCCTCTGAGGCCACTGCCCCCCTAATGCTGTCTCCTCTCAGCTTTTTCTCCGTCTTTAGTAGCTTTCAGCTTGTCTCTGGCTCAGCCTGTATGCTTCCACGTGTCTGTTTTTTTCCTCAAATCTGTCCTCTCTGGTACCCTTTGTCCCTTCATCGCTCAGTAGGAATGATTTGCTGTGATGACTGATTATTGTTAATCATGGTCTGCTTGATGGAGGGACAGAGAAGTGAAGGGCAAGGCCAGGACACTCACCAGGCTCTTGCTGTCACCAGCCTGCCTGCCCTGAAGGCTAAAGTTTTAGAATCAGAGGAGTGAATTTCCACAGAGGAGTTCAGGACACAGGTGCAATTTCTAAAGCCAGGAGTCATGCTGAGTTTCAACATGGGAGAGGGGTGGGGAGTATTATTAATGGTTTATTTAGTATATGTTATATTCTTGACCCTGGGCTTGATCTTTATTCTTTCTGCCTCTATCCCATTTAATATTCCCAACTATATAGGACTGAGGGTATCGTGATCTGAGAAACTGTGGCCTGGAGGAGAGAAATGACCAAGCCAAGGCCAAAAGAAAGGAGCAGAGGTGAAATTCAAACCCAATCTCAACAGATTCCAAAGCCCTACTTTTACCTAGTGTACTATTTGTCCTCTAAACTGGATTTAGAGGGTTGCTAAAAGGGGGATGATTCTAGAATAGTGATCTTAACTTTGATTCACTGATGTTGGGTTAGGGTGAGGGAAGATTGAGTGTATAATCCATTAATACTCTGAAACTAGATGAAAGTTTTTGTATGTATGTGACTTCTCTGAGGTGAGACCCAATGGTTTTCTTCAGATTCTCTGCCTAGGAAGTCTGAGAGTACTGAGGTTGGATTCCTTGATTTCAAGACATAGGCGCAGGCCAGGTGCTTATAATCCTAGAACTCTGGGAGGCAGAGGCAGGTGAATTGCTTGAGCTTAGGAGTTCGAGACCAGCCTGAGCAAGAATGAGACCCCATCTTTCTCTAAAAAATAGCTGGGCATTGTGGTTGGTGCCTGTAATCCCAGCTACTGGGGAGGCTGAGCCAAGAGAATCACTTGAGTCTAAGAGTTTGAGGTTGCTGTGAGCTATGACGCCATGGTACTCTACCAAGGGCAATAAAGTGAGACTCTGTCTCAAAAAAAAATAAAAGAAAGAAAGAAATAGGCTCAGGCCTGGGTGCATAGAAGTGGCTTAGGCTGGGATTCTATGGAATAAAACTTCTCAATTGGCTTAAAGCAAACACAAAGGGGTTATAGGTGTGCTGAGACAAATATTGATCCCTCTTTTTTTTTTTTTAATTAAAATATTTTTTTTGTTTTGTAGAGACAGAGTCTCTCTTTACCGCCCTCGGTAGAGTGCCCTGATGTCACAGGACTCACAGCAACCTCCAGCTCTTGGGCTTCAGCAATTCTCCTGCTTCAGCCTCCTGAGCAGCTGGGACTACAGGCGCCCGCCACAACGCCCGGCTATTTTTTTGTTGCAGTTTGGCCAGGGCTGGGTTTGAACCCACCACCCTCGGTATATGGGGCCGGCGCTCTACTCACTGAACCACAGGCACCACCCAAATTTTGATCCCTCTTAACCCTCAAAGCCTAGACAGATCTGAGATTGCCAGACAACCTAGGCTGGTGTCTTCTGGCCAGAGTAGCCTTTTCAGCTTACTCCGGGGGGGTTATCCATAATGTAATTTTCTCAATGTGCTATGGTGCAAAAGACTGGGAAGAGTCCATGAATAAGGGGCCAGGGTTTATTCCTCTTGCCCTGTGGTCAGATGATGAGTAGGAGTTGGATCTGACAGAGGGAAGGGAAGAAGGATATTTATGAAGATTATGAAGCTACAGGGGGGCGGTGTTTCTAGAAGTAGAATTGGAACCTAGTTATGGCAGGAGTCTGAATCCAGAGCCTGCTGAAGTTGGAGTGATGGTGTTGTGTGTGTACGTGGTTGAAGAGAGGGACATTGGAAACTACAGGAGCAGGCTTCTGAACCCTTGCTGCCCTGACTCAGGTCTCTGCCTGGGGGAACTGATGGCTCTATCATCTGTGAATCACTGCCCACCACCTCCACCCCCTGTCTGACCCAGGAGGAACCCCTCCTCCATGTCCCAGACCTAAAATAAACCCAGACTTCCCTCCCCTTTCCACACCTACTTTGCTCAGAGCATAGGAGGGGTGGATGAAGGATGTTTGCTAGGGTGACTAGAACAGTCCCAGAGATAAGACGCTTGGTTTCTCTTGGTGCTCCAGGACTCTGAACCTAGTGATAGAGGCTGTGACTAGGTATCTGTGTAGGTACCAAACTGGGAGGTTTTGCAGGCTGGACTAGTTTGGGGAGGCACAGAGGGACAGGGACTAGTGGTAGGGCACTGACAGAAGAAAAGAAGATATAAGGGGATACTGGAATAAAAAATATAAGACTAAGAAATCCAGAACAAGAAGAACAATGGAAGGAATTTCCCCTGCACTAACTAGTGTCTTTTCTTCCAAACTTCCTTCAGTTTTTATTTTTCCTTTTTTTTTTTTTCTGGCATTTTTGGAGACACCAAAATTCTACAATAAAATGTAACAGCTCCAGATAGGAAGTTAAAAGAAAAATAACATCCTCTGGGGTGTTCTAAACATTGACCTCATTTTATTTGCTCACTCATCCCACCCCCATTACTTTCCTTTTTCTTCCCTTTGCTGCCATGCACCTACCTCTAGAGAGGAAGGAGTTCCTGAAGCTTGTTAGCTCAAGGGCCTGGAAGCTGGAGGAGAGACCCATCCTGGGTGGGAGCTGCGGACAGGAGTGTCCGCTTCCCAGGATGTCCTTCCCAGATGCAAGCACATCTGGAGCCCATCAGGAAGGGACCTGGAACATCAGGTTCCCAATGCACATCTGATTGAGGCTGTGAGGGGCTGAGGATGAGCCAGGCATTCCTTCCCACCCCAAAAAGTCTGCCTACCAGTTCTAGACCAGTCGTGAAGAACTACCACCAATCTCAGATGAAAGGGCACTGAAACCCACACATGCTGTTTGAATAGCCTCACCTCTTTCTGCTTGTATGGAGATAACATCATCTCTGATCGGGTAGGGGTGTATATGTGTAGAGCAGAGTATACAATTTGTCCTTAGCACAATGTCATGAAGTTGGGAGCTGGGGCACTCATGTCCTCCTCCTTGGTGTTCATTAGCAGGCTTACATCTTCTGAGTCTTCTGGCACTTCTTGCTATCCCCAACCAAACATACGTACTCCCTCCTTGGCTGCAAATTCCTCCCTGTCCATTGTTACCTCACAATAAGCACATTTGTTTTCCAGGGATGGGATCATGTACAGGGCTAAGAATAGGTCCATCCTCTTGCCCTTCACTTCAAGGAGATATTTATAACCTGTTGGGGTGCTGAACTAGGGGGCAAAAATCCCTACAAGGGTTCCAGGTGTTCTCAACAGCCAGCCCAGATGGCACAATGGAGATTCTCTGGGGCTGAGATTTATGAGCCTGGGATGTGGAGCACTCCTGGGAGAGCAGAGCCCACTCCCTTTCTTCCAGAGCTTTTACTTGCTGGACTCCAAGGTTGTAGCTTACTAAGTTGAGAAAATAATGTAAAAGAAGGTAATGTTGTATAAAATTCACATATTTGCAATTTCTGGGTCTAATACACAATAATATATTGGACTTCCTGCCTTACCTGTAGCAAACATTGAATACATTATGCCTTTGAGTACCTACACCCCCACCTCTGGCCTCAACCCTTGACTGGACTTACAAGACCCAGGGAGAAGCCAAGATGAGGTGCTCTCTGACCCTTTGGCTTAGAGACCCCTTTCAACAGCCAGCTGTCTACCAGCTCAGAGGCTGAGCACCAGACCTTTTTGGCCTGGCCCAGTCTTTAATCTATTCTATATTTGGCTAGAGGGTTCCAGATGATAGAATTGTGGGGCTGGGGCTAGGGCCTTCAGGTCTCTATGGCATAGGAGGAATGTGTGCTAGAGCCGGAAAAAAAGAAGTTTGAGTAGAGAGCTGGGTACCTGGGGGCAGGAAAGTCGCCCTGTAGCTCAGGCCACACCCTTCCACCCAGCCATCATGGCTGGCCACACCCCTACAGCTGGCTGGGAAGAGATCTTAACCCTACCCCCCCAACAAGCCAATTGCTTACAGATGTTCTAGGAAAGGGGGGGGCTATTGCTGAGGGGAGGCTGGGCAGGGGTAGGTGGTATAGAAAGGAAAATTGAAGGAAAGGGGGGAGATTCAGGTGGGGAAGACTGTCAAGATGGGGAAAAGGGCAGAGGGAAAGAAACAGTTGGAGAGAGAGAAAGAGAAAATGTAAGAGGGAATCATTTATCCCCATAGTCTACCCTATTCACTGCAGGCAAATTAATCTTCCTAAACCAAGGCTCCTGATGAAGTTAATTCTCAGCTCACAACCTTCCATGGCTCCAGAATTTTCTTTTTTTTTTTAAGAGACAGAGTTTCACTTTGTCGCCCTCTGTAGAGTGTTATGGCATCATAGCTCACAGCAACCTCCAGCTTTTGGGCTTAGGCGATTCTCTTGCCTCAGCCTCCCAAGTAGCTGGGACTACAGGTGCCTGCCACAATGCCTGGCTATTTTTTGTTTTTTTTTTGTTTGTTTTTCGTTATTGTTGCAGTTTGGCTGTGGCTGGTTCAAACCCACCGCCCTCAGTATATGGGGCTGGCACCCTACTCACTGACCCCACTGGCACTGCCCGCTCCAATAAGGATGTCAGACTGCTGTAAAGTGCCTAGAACTCTACATGGGATGTAGTAAGTGCCATGGATCTAATTCAATATACATTTTTTGAGTGCTTACTATATACAAAGCTCTGGGAAGTATCCCACAGGGAATAAAGGAGGAGAAGAAAAGGGAATTGGATTAGGCTGGAGACATAAGAGCAAAGAGGTACACAGAGAGAGGGCCCAGAGAGAGAAGAAGGAAGAGTGACTAGGGATAGGTGAAAGAGAAGAGGGTGGAGGAACCAGGAGGATGATCCTGGAAAGACGGTAGAAAAGAGGAAAAGAAAAAGTAAAGGGGATGCAAAGGATAGGGAGGAGGCATAGAGTAAGAGAAATGGAAAGAGGGAGGGCAGGGGTGCAGAGTCATGGAGAGGGGAGGCAAGCCTTTGGAAGACTGGATAGAGGGACTAATCCTTTCTTCCTGCAGGGCAGGAAGCAGACCACCTGGTCTGCTCCTTCCCCTGCCCCCTTCTTCTTATTTAGGACCCAGTTTTCTACATTCTTTGTCATTTTGGAGTCCCTGAGTTGACTCTATTCTTTCTTGGGTTCCCTACTTTGCCCTACTTCACTCAGTCAACTTCCTCCTGGGCCAGGCCCAGTGGCTCACGCCTGTAATCCCAGCACTCTGGGAGGCAGAGGTGGGTGTATTGTCTGAGCAAGAGGGAGACTCCATCTCTAAAAATAGTTGGGTGTTGTGGTGGGCACCTGTAGTCCCAGCTACTTGGGAGACTGAGGCAAGAGGATCACTTGAGCTCAGGAGTTGGAGGTTTCTGTGAGCTGTGATGCCAGGGTACTCTACTGAGGGTGACAAAGTGAGACTGTCTCAAAAACCAAACAACAAACAACCCCCCCCCCCAAAAAAAAAACAACAAAAATAACCCCCAAAAACCCTCCAAAAAACTTCCTCCCTACTCATCACAATGCAGTCTAGTCTCCCTGGTCTCTATTGGCCCTGTGCTATGGGGTTATTTCCCTGAAGTGAGTGGGTGGGGATGAAACAAACTGAGGTGATTCCAGCTCTGGCCTAGTCTTCACTCAGTGTCCCCCCTCCCTCTCCCCACCACACCAAGACTGAGATGTTTGCGTCAGAAGGCCCTGTGACCCTTTCCTCTCCTGAATCCCTGGGGTGGGATTTGGGGGTGTGAAAAGGGGTAAGATTTGAGGTGGAAATTCTGACGCTGAGTCCAGGCCCCCAGCCCCACTGAGACTGGCTGAGCTCATCTCTCCAAGCAACCACAGCTGGACATTTTCCATGTGATCACTTCAGGGAGGGGGCTGGGTTCCAGAAGCCCAGGCAGAGCTAAGTTTCACAAGCAGGCTGAGGAATGGAGCACCCTCAGGTGCCTCCTTTCCACCTCTGGTGTATTCTGCATGGGAAAGCCCTAGGGGAGGAGCAAGAAGAGGAGAAACAGGCCCGGAGAAGAACCAAAGCTGGAATAGATTTTGGGCTTGAGTTGGCCCAGTTTTCTTCAACTCCCTATGTGAATGCTCACCATTTGTGCTGGCCAGGCTGGGAAAAGATGCTGTGTGATGTGAATGTGCATGTGAGGCACAAACCTGTGTGTGTGTGTTGTCTGAATGCCTGAACATGCCTGTGGTGGTGTGTCTGCATGGGTGGGGGATCTGTGTCCTGAGTGGTTAATCACTCCTGCTCTCTTCCCTGCATGGTAGGAGGTGAGGCAGTGGCTTAGGGAAGAGGACTGCCTTTCTTACAAATCCTGTTTCCCCCTCTAACCCAACTCTTCAGTAACCCATGGCTTTCTCTTTCATCAACAGATAACTGGAGGGCCAGAGAAAGCAAGTCCTGAACAGAGCAGGAATGGGTCACTTTCTTCTTCTTTTTTTTTTAATTATTATTATTTTTTTTGGCTGGGGCTGGGTTTGAAGCCGCCACCTTTAACATATGGGGCTGGTGCCCTATCCCCTTGAGCCACAGGCACCACCCAGGAATGGGTCACTTTCATGGAGGAAATTGGGCAAGGGGGCTTTGGGGACTGGCTGTGGTGGGAGCGACCATCCAGTGGTGGACAAAGGGCTCTGGGCCCTTGTCAATAAAGGCTGCTGAGCTGGAAGCCTTAGAGCTGTGGCCCCAACCCCCAAGCAGACTAGTACAAGTTGTGGCTCCTTAGGAACCAGGCTGCACAGCAAGAAGTAAGCAAAGGGCTTCATCCCCTCCTCATTGCTGGCATCACCACCTGCTGTCAGATCCAGGTGGCATTAGATTCTCATGGAAGCAGGATCTCCACTGTAAATGGCACATAATGAGGGATCTAGGTTGCATGAGCCTGTGAGAATCTAACCCCCTCACCCTCATCTGTGGAAAAATTGTCTTCCATGAAACCAGTCCCCAGGGCCAAAAAGGTTGGAGACCTCTGTCTTATAGGGTGTCCAGTGTGGGTCTCTGCACCCCTTTTTCCCTCTCCCCCAGGCTCTAAGATGTCTGAACAAGCTGGAGGAGGTTGGTAGAAAGGCTGGGAAGGGGAAGGGCAGGAAGCACTTGGCTGTTTGTTCCCTCTTTTTCCTGACTCCTTTGTGGAGGCAGACTGGCTTCCTTCCTCCCTTCAGCACCTTGGCTCCCAGTTCATTTCCGCTGTTATGCCCTCAGTCTAGCTCTCAGCTTTGCTTTGCACAATGGAGTATCTCCAAGCTGGTCTTCTCAGCATTGGGATCCCTGGATGAGTGCGGTAGGGGCTGAGGAGTGTGAAAGAGATGCCAGTGTAGCCTTTCCTCAACCCATTCAAAGTCAGGAGCCCGGGATTGAATGAATTGGGGGAGGAGCTCATTTGTCAGGAAATGGGAAGCAGGGACCCAGGTGTTTGGTTACCTGGGGCCTGCCTCTCCTTTAGCCTGGGACATGGAGAGAGTAGGGCTTTGAGGACACCCCACCCCCACCTCAGCCTAGCTTCCTTGTGTCCCTACTTGGCTGTCCTTGCCTCAGTCTGCCCCTGCCCCACCTCCCACCTCCATCTACTGCCCTACAAGTCAAGGAATGTAAGTTTTCTCTCACTCTCTCATTGATTAGTCATGGGCACCCCGATCCCCACGGGAACTGTTACTCACCCTTGGGCCCCCCTCACCAGCAGTCTCCCCAGAACTGGCTGAATTCCTGTAGGAGGAGCTCACAGCCAGCCTTTGGACATGATGGGGAGTTAGTGGGGGCTGTGGGTGGTGGACAATGTCCTAGAGATAGCTACTTTTGCTACAGTGGTTTGGTCTTATTATGGGTCAGAAGCAGGAGTCTCTCTGCCCTCCCTACCCCCACCACCAAATACAGACCTGCAACACTGGGAGGTTTTACTTCTGGTTCTAGCTACTTTAATCTGTGTGGAGATTTAGTGAGAAGGGGTGAGGCTGGGGTTGGGAAAGTGTGCTGTGACTATCTGGAGAAGCATCCAGAGCAACTGAGCAACTAGTCCGGTCACCAGTGCTGGCCTTTGGGCCAGGACTAGGGCTTGGGGCCCACTCTTTGTATTTGGCTGAGTGCCCAGGCCTGGCCTCTGTCTTTCAGAATCAGACAGGGGCCTTTCCCAATAAGGAGCCTCTCAACTCCGGGTCCACTCCCTTGCTGTCCCCACCCCTAACAGCTCCTCTGCCCTAAAATAGCCACATTTTCCCTTCCCCTTCTCCATCCCTTCCTTACACCCAGGTTTGGGCTCCAAGGGTAGAGATGGGGGTTGAGTAGGGGTAAGACTGGACAGGGACCAGATAGGCAGGTTTGGAGAAGGGTAATGAGATCCCAGGAAGACAGAGGAATGGCCTAGGTATATATGGGGGTAGGGGTGAAGGCATAGCTTCCTGGAGTTATTGTCTTTTCTATAATAATAGCTTATGTTTTCTGACGCCAGTTATCAAGAGCTTTACATGTATTAACTATGCAATTGGCACTGCCCCTCTATGAGGGAGGTATTATTGAGCTATCTTGTAAGATGAGGAACACAATGGTTAATTAACTTGCCCAAGGTAAGTAAAGAGCTGGGATTCAAACCCAAGCTATCTGGTTTCATTCTGAAAGAGACCCACATACAGTTTGTGTTTGGAATGCTTGTGCTTCACTGACAGATATGTAAGGAAGCCCTTGTGGGGTTTATGGGGTGGTGATGCTCACAGAAGCTGCTGGCCAAGGGGATACCACTATGGACCCTTGGGTATTTGGATTCAGACTAAACACTCAAAGAGAGCCATTGATCCATTCTTTTTATTTTTTGAACAAATTCATTAAAAAAAAAAAAAAAAAACTAGGCCAGTTGTGGTGGCTCACACCTGTAATCCTAGCACTGTGGGAGGCTGAGGTGGGGGGATTTCATGAGCTCAGGAGTTTGAGATCAACCTGAGCAAAGGTGAGACCCTGTCTGTACTAAAAATAGAAAAACTAGCCAAGTGTTGTGGGGGTCACCTGTAGTCCTAGTTACTTGGGAGACTGATGCAAGGGCATTGCTTAAGCCCAAGAGTTTGAAGTTGCTGTGAGCTAGGATGCCAGGGTACTCTGCCTGGGGCACAGAGTGAGACTCTGTTTCCAAAATAATTACATAAATAAATAGATAAAAACAAAAAATCTATTATTGAGTGACGTGGAAATGATATGCAGGTTAGCACAGAAGCCAAACAAATGTGAATGGAGGTAGATGGGGCTGAGAGGGGAGGACTGCAAGAAGTGGCCAAAATAATAGGGGAGACCTGGGAGAATGAGGAAGAAACCTAAAGTTGTGTTTACTGTGACTTTCTTTTTTTTCTTGGAGACAGAGGCTCAAGCTGTTGCCCTGGGTAGAGTGGCATCGCATCACAGCTCACAGCAACCTCCAATTCCTGGGCTCAAGCTATTCTCCTGTCTCTGCCTCCCAAGTAATTGGAACCACAGGTGCCTGCCACAATGCCTGCCTGTTTTTTGGTTGCAGCGGTCATTGTTGTTTGGTGGGCCCGGGCTGGATTTGAACCCACCAGCTCAGGTGTATGTGGCTGGCACCTTAGCCGCTTGAGCCACAGGGGCCAAGCCTACAGAGACTTTCTTGAGCTCTTCTCCAGCCTCTGCTAATGTTCTGACCAGTTACAAGTAGTGATTTATAACCTTATTCTATCTACTGAAAGGGAGAAAGGAAGAAGGGGATGAGAATTATTTTATCCCTGTAGTAAGCAGACAGGGACCCTCTGGGCTGAATCCAGGTATTGACTTGGAAATTCCAACTTGAGCAAGTCTCTGCCCTTCTTTGGCTTTCAATTTTGTTTTTCCTAAACTAAAGGAATTGGGCTGGATGATCCTTGAGGTTCCATCTTACTCCAACAAATTCATATTCTCATGTAAGAACTCAGGGGGGAAAACCAGGGTGGGGGATGGAATCCTTGTGTGGGGGCCAGGAGTAAACAAATAATTGGTAACCAGGATGAGGTCAGGGCTCTGGGGGAAAGGCTCTGCAGGAGGTGATGGGAGAGAAGCCAGGCCATGGGAGGCCATATCCCAGAAAAGTGAATGGAGAATGGACTCCTTCATTCATTTCACTGTGTCCTTTCAGAAACTAAAACCTAGGACTTGAGCTTCCTATCCAAGGAAGCTATAATGAAAGCATGAGTTATAGAAGTCTAGGAAGGGCAAACTCCCAGGTCTCTTTCCAATTCTGGAGTTATTATAGAAAAACAAAACTAATAGTTATGAAGTACCAGGTATGGATCTATTTTACATATATTACCTCATTTAACCTCAACATAATCCTATGAGGCAGCATTTTATATCCTTTAAATTGATTTCCTTATTTAATTTTCCCAACAGCCAAGGACTTTTAACTAATGAGAATTCTTTAAAACAGGAGAAAATGAGATTAGATTTTTAGGAGGACTTTGAAACTGGTAAAGGTGGAAGCATGGAAGAAGGCAGGGAGCTCCTGCTTCCTAGTGATCTTGCTGGGTTCTGGGATTCTAGACTGTGGGGGTTGGGTGTACTTTCCAGCCCTTGACAAATGGTAAAGATGTGCACCAATATCACATGATCAGGAGCAAGAAAATGGCACCTTGATTATCTCTGAGAATGTTTCTGAGAAGTCTTTAGAGGTAGAGACAATTAGTGTTGGGGGACTACCTTAAATTTGCACAGAGACCTTGAGGGGCCAGAGGCAGAATTGTGAGTGAGCCAGCTTCTCTTTTGTTCTACCAACTACTGGTCCCACAGCAGGAGAGAAGGAAATTAGATTTGTAGAGGGACTTCCCTATTGTTTGAGGCTGATAGGAGAAACTTGCCTCCTGTAGGTGACTACAAAGTTGATGAATTTTATTATAACTGTTAATCGGCAGGAGGTAGAGGTGTGACTTGTAGTGTTGTGGGGGGATGGTAGTGAGGGTGGGGTTGCCTGGAAGACCTCTGACCAGTTGGAAGAATCTAGATTTTCGAGGCAGGGGAGGAAATTTCCCAAAAGGGTACTTGGGGGAGGGTTCCTGTGTTTGGGCTCCGGCCTGGGGTGAAGTCAGAGACATAAATCACACCTCCCAACTGCCCATTTCCGCTTTGAGCTCAATTCCCAGCCAAAAGCCCCAGCTAGCCTGTCAGAGGAGAGTGTGGATGGGGGAAGGGCCAATGAGCTGGAAGTGGGTGATTGGAAATGGGAATCAGCTGGAAGTAGGAATCTGGTCTCATCAGGGTCACACGAAATGTGCTCAAGGTCAGGGCTGGCAGGGCATGGAGCCCAGGCATCTCAATAGAACTGGGTTATAGATTCCTCACTCCACTCAGGACACACCCACAGCTATACCCTGTTTGCTGAATTCTCTCCCACACATAAAACCAGAGGTACAGACACCTACAAAGACACATTCCCATCCCTCCCCCATCCAGCTGTTGCTCAATGCTGCCAGAAATCCCCATCTTCTGGGTAAGCAGAACTGGAAGTGAGTGGGGTTGAGACAGACAAGAGTATCCTGGATCTTGGGCGGTGCCTGTGGCTCAGTAGGCAGAGCTCCGGCCCCATGTACTGAGGGTGGCGGGTTCAAACCCGACCCTAGCCAAACTGCAACAAAAAAATAGCTGGGTATTGTGGTGGGCGCCTGTAGTCCCAGTACTTGGGAGGCTGAGGCAGAATTGCCCAGGCCCAGGAGTTGGAGGTTGCTGTGAGCTGTGTGATGCCATAGCACTCTACCAAGGGCTATAGAGTGAGACTCTGTCTCTACCAAAACAAAACAAAACAAAAAAAAACCAAAGAGTATCCTGGATCTTCATTAAGATCTGGAAACACCCTCCTCTGGTAATCTTTTTTTTCCTTTTCTTTTTCATAGCTGTAATCCATCATGACTCTTGTAACCTTAAAGGACTGCTCTATGTCATCTTTTTGTTCTGTCCCCTGGTGATGGGTCTGGATGTTTCTCCTTCTCAAGTTTAAGAGAACCCCAGTGGCCTGTTGTCCTCTTGAGTGGGTGGCACTAGCCTAACCGCAGTGATGGCACAGCAGGAGGCATCCAACTGTGCATGTAGGGCTGGGTAGGTGTTTGAGGGCAGGAACTCCAGAAAACAATAGCTGAGTCCTGTCTGATCCTAATAGCATCTATTTTTCCCTTTGGTTAATTTCCCACTAGTGCTCATTTAGGGATTCCTCTGAAGGAAAGTATCCCTTTTATCAGCCCTTTTCTATGTGATTGTTGGGATCCAGGGTCATAAGTAACTTCACCCGGCCTGGGACCACCCATGCCTAGTGTGCTCTTCTATGTAGAGCAGGGGTCCTCAAACTACGGCCCGTGGGCCACATGCAGCAGTGTATTTGTTCCTGTTGTGTTTTTTTACTTCAAAATAAGATATGTGCAGTGTGCATAGGAATTTGTTCATAGTTTTTTTTTTAAATATAGTCTGGCCCTCCAACGGTCTAAGGGACAGTAAACTGGCCCCCGTTTAAAAAGTTTGAGGACGCCTGATGTAGAGCTTGTCATGCCCTACATTGTACAGCTATGAGCACTTTGACATCTTGAAGGAATTGTGATACTTTTGTTTTGGGCTAAGTTTGCCCCATTCTGTTCTCTGAACTCTCTGCTTGCATCCCATTGGACTTTAATGGAGAAGCAGGATTGTGTCTGTGGTTGGTATAGCCCTGGACCGGAATTAAGAAAATAACATATGCCTTTTTATATTCAAGGTGACAATATAATTACACTGGAGAGGGAGAAATGGGAGATCTTGGGAATGTTGGAATATATCTTTCCCTTGAAAAAGCAGGTAGAGCCACAGCTACCAGTGCCACTTAAATGGGGGTAACTTGATACTGAGGTCTCCACCTTTCACTCCTCCAGAAACCCTGTACCTGAGAGAAACAGAAGAATTCTTTCCAGTGTATCCTCTACTCCAGTCATTTGGGCCTCAGTGTCTCAGTATTGGTTCACTGATGTGTCCAGCTTTGTTGCTGTGATTCCAGTGTCTGGAATGCACTATCTGTGTATCATCCAAGCCCTGCATAAGCTTCCCTAGCTCATTCTAACTCTCAGCAAATGTGGAGTCCTACATTCACTGTCTGGACTCTACAATCTAGCACTTAAATATTGAGGGTATTTACAAAGTCCCTGTGCAATTTAGAAATTGAATATATTTGGATGTACATATGACAGAAAGTATAAACATTTATGAAAGCATACTACATAGAATTTTTAATGTTTATTTTTGTTAATATGCTTTTATTTTGCATACTGGAGAAGACAGAGTTTGAATGCTGACTCCCTTTCCTAATAGATATGTGACCTTGGTAGCTTACTTAACCTCCCTGAGTCTCAGTGTCTTTATCTGTAAAATGGAGATAATATCTTTCTCATATATTTGTTGGGGGAATTAAACTAATATACTATATGTACAATTACAGTGGTTAGTTGCAGATATTAAAGCCTCGTTCATGATAACGAAGACATGAATTATCAGAACCTCTGGGATACCGCAAAGGCAGTCCTAAGAGGGAAATTTATAGCACTGCAAGCCTTCCTCAAGAGAACAGAAGGAGAGGAAGTTAACAACTTAATGGGACATCTCAAGCAACTGGAAAAGGAAGAACATTCCAATTTAAAACCCAGCAGAAGAAAAGAAATAACCAAAATTAGAGTAGAATTAAATGCAATTGAAAACAAAAGGATTATGCAACAGATCAAGAAATCAAAAAGTTGGTTTTTTGAAAAGGTCAATAAAATAGATAAACCTTTGCCTAACCTAACCAGGAAAAAAAGAGTAAAAATCTCTAATTTCATCAGTCAGAATTGGCAAAGACAAAATAACAACAGACTCCTCAGAAATTCAAAAAATCCTCAATGAATACTACAAGAAACTCCATTCTCAGAAATATGAAAATTTAAAGGAAATAGACTATACTTAGAAGCACGGCACCTTCCTAGACTTAGCCAGAATGAAGTGGAAATGTTGAACAGGCCTATATCAAGTTCTGAAATAGCATCAACTATATAAAATCTCCCCAAAAAGAAAAGCCTGGGACCAGATGGCTTCACATCAGAATTCCACCAAACCTTTAAAGAGGAACTGGTACCTATATTACTTAACCTTTTTCAAAATACTACCCAACACATTTTATGAAGCAAACATCACCTTCATCCCCAAACCAGGAAAAGACCCAACAAGAAAAGAAAATTATAGACCAATATCACTAATGAATACTGATGCAAAAATATTCTACAAGATCCTAGCAAACAGAATCCAGCAACACACCAAACAAATTATACACCATGACCAAGTGGGTTTTATCCCAGGGTCTCAAGGCTGGTTCAATATACATAAATCTATAAATATAATTCATCACATAAACAAATTAAAAAACAAAGACCATATGATTCTCTCAACTAATGCAGAAAAAGCTTTTAATAACATCCAGCATCCTTCATGATCAGAACACTTAAGAAAATTGGTATAGACGGGACATTTCTTAAACTGATAGAGGCCATCTACAGTAAACCCACAGCCAATATCGTATTGAATGGAGTTAAATTGAAATCATTTCCACTCAGATCAGGAACCAGGCAAGGTTGCCCATTGTTTCCACTGCTTTCAAACATTGTAATGGAAGTCTTAGGCATCGTAATTAGGCAAGAAAAGGAGATCAAGGGTATCCATATAGGGTCAGAGGAGATCAAACTTTCACTCTTTGCAGATGATATGATTGTATATCTGGAAAACACCAGGGATTCTACTACAAAACTCTTAGAAGTGATCAAGGAATACAGCAGCGTCTCAGGTTACAAAATCAACACTCATAAATCTGTAGCCTTTATATATACCAACAATAGTCAAGCTGAAAAAACAGTTAAGGACTCTATTCCATTCACAGTAGTGCCAAAGACGAAATATTTGGGAGTTTATCTAACAAAGGACGTGAAAGATCTCTATAAAGAGAACTATGAAACTCTAAGTAAAGAAATAGCTGAAAATGTTAACAAATGGAAAAAACATACTATGCTCGTGGCTGGGAAGAATCAACATTGTTAAAATGTCCTTACTACCCAAAGCAATATATAATTTCAATGCAATCCCTATTAAAGCTCCACTGTCATACTTTAAAGATCTTGAAAAAATAGTACTTTGTTTTATATGGAATCCGAAAAAAACCTCGAATAGCCAAGACATTACTCAGAAATAAAAACAAAGCAGGAGGAATCACGCTACTGGACCTCAGACTATACTATAAATTGATAGTGATCAAAACGGCATAGTAGTGGCACAAAAACAGAGAAGTAGATGTCTGGAACAGAATAGAGAACCAAGAGATGAACCCAGCTACTTACTGTTATTTGATCTTTGACAAGCCAATTAAAAACATTCAGTCAGAAAAAGATTACCTATTTAACAAATGCTGCTGGGTGAACTGGCTGGCAACCTGCATAAGACTGAAACTGGACCTACACCTTTCACCATTAACTAAGATAGACTCTCACTGGATTAAGACATGAAACTATAAAAATACTAGAAGAGAGTGCAGGGAAAACTCTTGAAGAAATCAGTCTGGGCAAATATTTTATGAGGAGGACCCCTGTGGGCAATTGAAGCAGCTTCAAAAATACACTACCGGGACCTGATCAAACTAAAAAGCTTCTGCACAGCCAAGAACACAGTAAGTAAAGCAAGCAAGCAGCCCTCAGAATGGGAGAAGATATTTGCAGGTTATGTCTCCGACAAAGGTTTAATAACCAGAATCCACAGAGAACTCAAACGTATAAGCAAGAAAAGAACAAGTGATCTCATCGCAGGCTGGGCAAGGGACTTGGAGAGAAACTTCTCTGAAGAAGATAGGCGCACTGCCTACAAACATATGAAAAAATGCTCATCATCCTTAATTATCAGAGAAATGCAAATCAAAACTACTTTGAGATATCATCTAACTCCAGTAAGATTAGCCCATATCACAAAATCCCAAGACCAGAGATGTTGGTGTGGATGTGGAGAAAAGGGAACACTTCTACACTGCTGGTGGGAATGCA